>JAIPRK010000701.1:0-109375 GCA_025469195.1 Chaitophorus viminalis
AAAATATGTCAAAATACTTTGAAAACTTAACCATGTATAGAAAACACCAATATAAAGATTTGGTGAAAATTTCAAGTTGTTGCGGTTTTTCGTTTTTGAGTTAGAGCATTTTAAAAAAATGTTTTTTAGTAAAAACGTGAATTTGCATAAAATTTCCCGTTTTTTTTCGATTTTTCAAAAAGTATTAAAAAAGTTGGATTTTTGACTTGCCCAAGTGCCATCTAAATTCACTTTCCTTTCAGAGAAGTTGCTGTTTAAGAAAATCGAAGCATCTAAAAATAGATTTTTAGTTAAAATTTAAATAAATATAAATGAATAAATTAGTGCCATAAAAAATTGCATTCAGCTTTTCGTATAGCAAAAAGCGTTTATATTTTACATTTTTATTTTTTATAAATTATGAAAAAAAAAACTGAATGTTGAAATAGGCTATTCTAAAATTTTGAGCAGTACATATTTGTAAAGTTTAAACCTAGTGCTAATTAGAGGTCGCTTTGTATTTTTTAAATAAAATAAATTCAAGTGTACATATATTATAATATGTATGTGAATATATAATACAGTGTAAAGTTCTTGAGTGTGTGCATTCACTTTGAGCCATGACACGAAAATGGTCTTAAATGTGATCCAGAAAAAAATATATATAATAATAATTATTTTAAATTATCACAATATAATATCAAAAGTATTTCCAACAATAAACCTTTATCCTTTCAATTCTTTTGTTTCTCAACCAAAACGATATAAGTAAAAGGCGATTGTAGATTATGAAAACTAAATACAATAGAAATAAAAGAAACTTGAAATGTAACGTATAAAAACCTTTCTTGAGCGCGGAAAATTAACTTCTTTCATTGTGGTGTTGAAAAATTGATTTATAAGAGAACTAAAAAGGAATAGTAATCAAATATGTATACATATATATATATATATATACATGTAATTTACGTAGTTGTGTGTGTGTGTATGCGATGCAATATCATTGAAAGTACATAAATGGGATGCCATTTCATTTCGAGCTCAAGCATTTTGTGAGTTTTATTATTAAAAACTTATCTCCCAGGCTCGCAGCGAAAAGGACTCAAAATTAAACGCGTATACATATTTTAAGTATTAAACACGTATAAGAACTTATGGTTTATTCAATGCCATAAAATTAACGTTAAGTATGTATGTAATTATTATGTAAATATAGGTAGTTAAGTGTAAAACGCCCGTACAAAATATATTTGTAAACAGCAAAAATCCAAATAGTGATTGAAGAATAATTAAATTTCAATGCCGTACCTATATTATTCCATACTTTTCTGCGATGGAGGTATCGTTTTTAAAATTAAAATAACTCCAACGGTGCCATTTGGATATCTAGAGAATGTTTCTGAATAACATGGCTCGCTGTGTTTGCGGTTGTACAAGTAACTGCATGCAGAGTTCTGGTGAGCTTTATTGTTTATTATTTGTCGTGGAAAGAGGTCAACGTTGTCTTTGATGCCGTTTTATTACTCGTTCGAGTGGCCAGTTACATGAGGAGTGCGATCTGTCGAGAATACTACCAGTAACACATGTAATAATGTTATAGTCACAAATGACTGAATTAATACTATATTGATTCATGATTCAATTAAGAACCGAACCACTAAGGCTGAACGTGATATCACATTTTTTATGTTTCATTAAACATAGCTGAACACAACTTTCCGCGGTTTATTGATACACTATTGTACTCGTGTGCTACTCGAAAATTTTACGTTCCGTGTTTCATGCATGCCGAATAATTATATGTCTCGTGAAACTGATAAATTTAATCAACTAATCCGCATTCCAGTCTTAGATCATAATATAATTTGCGTTCTGTTATTCAGTCGGGATAAAATACGTGGATATTAAATTAATTTTTTTCAGTCTGTTCTTACTTTTCTGCAAAAATATGATAATCTACCAAAGTGCACATCGTACGTATAATGACATGTTAATACGCTTTATATTTCAAAACGTAAACATACACACATACATATATGTTACACGCGCGTAGATTAAGGTTTGTTAAAAATTTTAGTTCGAACGAGTCGCGTGCAGCTAACCATGTACTTTGAGTACTTTTGAAATCTCGGAAACTAAAGTCAAAGTTAATTGAAAAAAAAAAGAAATCGACTATAGTATTACTTATGAACGTTTATTGTTAGTGAACTACTACGTCCAATGATGTAAGTGTACACTTGAGTTCTTGTTTAGTCATTCTTGTCCCATACCATAGGCGTCAATAAATTTGAGAATTTGGGGAGGCTACATCTTAGTTCATATTGGACCCTTTATTGACACTAATAACATAAACAATTCTACTTACTATGATCAGATCATTTTATTTTCTATCCATATTCAATTAATAATACTTAATACGTATATTTTAAACATGGGTTATTGACAATTGATTAAATATATTAATACAATAATTGTATTAGTTTTTCTCTTTTATTTTAAAAGTCATTTAAAATTTCTTTAATATTCACAATAATATTTTTTTCAATATCAATCATAACTAATTAATTACAACGTAATTGAGAAAGGGTAGAACTTAAATATGTATTAATTACGATAAATTTTATCACCATATTAATTATCAATATTTTCAAATATTTAATTTGTATACTAGTGGTTAGTATTTCGTGTACACATGTATTATTGTTTACCAGTAACCATAGTATACCAATAAATTGATTATTATTTTAAACTGAGATTAATAATCAATACAATTACAACCACTTATAAAATTGTACTTTATCTTATGTTTTGAATTTTATATTATAATTAGTTAAATTGTATTGTAAATTGAAGCAATGATAATTACTCTGAATTTTTAGCGAAGACGAAAATATACTTTTAAATGAGAATGAGTGAAAATTGATATAAAATATATTTCATAGTATATATCATAGTGTAGTGTATGTATTGTCGTACACCGCTCTTTCAAGGGTAATGCTCTACAAAATAAATATATTAACTAATCGCATAGAATAAAATATAATCACAATATAAAAGAGACAAATAAAAACAAACATAAAATTATTGCGCACTTCCCCTGTTGTAACATTGGCCGCCTTGTATAAATTTAGAAAACGCTTTCTCAGCTCATTTTCTTCAGTGGCTATTATATCTTATTGTTAATAACGAAAACATTTTTAGTGCTGGTATATATGACAATATTTTATAAGTTTTTTAAGTTTAATTTAGAGGGGATATTCTCTGGCTATCTGCTTTATTTAATGAGTAGGATCAATTTAAATGTTCAAATAAATTATTACAGCTGGACCACAACTGAAGGCTCAGTAATCAGCACAACCATATACCGTACCGAAAAATACTATAATTTGATTCATGAATTATATAATATCTAATTATTATAATTTATAACATGTACAATGCATATACAATATATTAAGATGATCCATTAATTATTTTCAGTTCAATATAAAATTACACAAATCTTCAATGATCAGTCAACTTTACTTATAATATTGTACAATGCACTTATTTCCTAATTTAATCTATACATTGTCAAGCATGCACATGAACCCACAGATTCACACACACACACACACACACACACACACACACACACACACACACACACACACACACACACACACGCGCGCGCGCGCGCATACACAAAAACTAGAAGGTTAGGTTAGTATTTTATGTAAACACACTTTGTATAGTGGGCCATCATGATAATATAAACATACTTCTAGCGAGGTTCGCCACCGTAGGAGGAGTTCCAGAAACACTAAAAAATGATAAACAGCCATTGAGAGAGAAGTTTACAGTTCCGATAAAACTTAGTTGACTCACGTTCCGAACGGACCCTTGGGCCTCATTCACGGGATAAGCAGTTGATGGGTAGAGTTCATTCGCAAAATTACCATGTCGTACTATGCACGGAGAGGCACGATTCGGATTCTAGTAACAGCGGTGGAAGAGGTAGGTAGGTTGGATTTGGTGAGAGAGACGTGGTTTTGCGCAAAGAAAAGTACAATGAGTAAAACAATAAGTTGCAGAATCGAATGTACGTACAACGCTTAAGGTAAATTAAATTCGTAAGCGTTTCATTCCGTGTTTCAAAAATGCAAATTCACGCATATACATATAACATTTTGAAAATGTATATTATTATGTATTGTGGTATCATGAGAGGCCGACAACAAGTAACTAATATTGGGTACAACATTTTCAAAAAAATTGAAGTCTAGCACATTCTAAAGCGATTACAAATTATTTGATTCAAATAGAATTAATTATAATTAATAATACATAATACGCCTAATATATTGTTAAAATAGTACGAAAAATTTATACTTAACATATTTTTAATATCACATTCAATTTTTTTAGTTTTTATTTTTACTGAATAAATAATACTTTACTAATACTATTTGAACAAACGTTATTGATAGTTATTCAAAATTTTATTTTGTTTTCTTTTTCAGTCATATTTATTTGGTAATGCTATTATAGTGATATTTTTATATATGATTCGACTTATAATCGCTCTAGTTTCACAAATCATATAATATACCTACGAGTTATTTAAATTAAAAATTACTCCACTTGAGATATTATATAAATTATTAAATGTATTCGTGGTTTTATTTATGCATATGCCATTTTTCGGCAGTAATACAAGTAATAATAAAATAAATAAAATAATACTAATTTGGTAACAAAATAAATAAATCAAATAAATCATTAATAGTCATGATAAATATATTATATGTATCTTATTAATATTTGCTTTCATCAAGCAGAGTTTAATATGTGAATAATAATATATGATTAAATGAGTTATGAATGTAAATAACATTAGATTGAAATTAATCAATATACACTATATTATAGTGGTAATTTTTTATATAATTAAACAAAACTATTGACCGAATTTCATACACATAGCTACAGTAGATCTGGCTAGGTGATTTTTCCATATTACACTTTTTAACCTTTTTAATTCATTAGAGGTTAAATTTTGATAAATCCTTTTTTTGTGGGTATTTTCTACATCATGAAATAAAACTACCAACCAAATTGCATACGCATAGTTTCAGCGCTTTCAGTTAGAGAATCAGTTAATCAGTTAGTCAGAAATTAGAACATGATATGGTATTTTATAATAGATATATAATATTTTACTATCTATATTCTAGTTTCCTTATACTGTGTATTCACTAATATTGATTAATTCAACTAAAAATTTAATTTGAACTAAAAAAAAATACTGATAGTGATATTATGACTTCCCATAAAATGTCAAATTGTATTTAATTATTTTTATGCCGGTTATTATATTTTTTCCGTTCCAATCAAATTAATTCGATTTAATTTTACAATTATCCTAATGATTCATTTAGGAACAAGAATATAATATATTATTGAATAAGGTAATACCTTGTTTAAAAAGTATATAAATTGTTCATATTATATAGTATTGTTAGTTAAAAAATTAACTGTACAAATTATAATTGTAAACCACAGTTGTAATTTAATAGTTTGTTAGCAGGCTATTTCGAAACGATAATACATTATATAAATTATTAATATTTCTGACGTTAAGTATTAAGATTAATTTTGAATTTTGGTAATAAACTAATAATAATTACATGAATATCAAACAATTAGGCACTTTGCTATTTTGTCTTAAGACGGCGCTTTGTATAGGCAATTTAGTAGCGTCGATGTTAAGCTTAAAAGTTAATGTCTCCATGCATCAAACTGATAACAATACGAGGGTCGTGTACTTCTAAGAACATCCACGATTATGATTATTTCATTTGATTGTATGGCATGGAAAAACGCGCAGCCAACTCTGTTCACCGTATTTAAATCGAATTTTAAATGAAGTTGTACCAAATTGGTAATCGAATGATCGCAAACGCTAAACGTAATTGAAAGCAATATTGAAAAACTTTACATTTAAAAAGTTTTTCGACTATTATTACTATAGGTGTGCGTGATATGACGATTTCACAGGTTCTAGGGGATTTTTACTTCCGGGACATCTTAAGTTAATAATTGCGGAACGACTGAACGAGATGGTTGATTACAGAGTTAATGTTTGAAAGAATAAGTATCTTACTCGGAGTGTATAAGGTGCATATATGTAATGGAAGTATAGAAACACTTTGTGTGTAATATTGTTTTTCACACCAAAATTACACTTTTGGAAGTGAAGTTTAGGAATGTTGTTGAGTGACGGTACTTCCCTTGCCGTATTTTGTAAACCGAGCATTCTTTGTTGTAGGCTGTGTGGTCTCCGGGGCAGTTGGCATGCAAACGAGAAGGTTCTACGCGGTGATTTATTTAAAATAAATATCACGTAGTTTAAATAATTGTTTTACAGTTTAAATTATGTGATTTTGTGAAAGTTGTGATTTAAAAGCCACGTGCATGATTGTACTTCGTACCTCGTTGTTCTTACAAACATCGAAGTCCTGGTTCAAATGTAAAAATAATGAACGCAATGTTACTCTATTATTTTTCAATATGAATATTCTCACGAATTATGAGCTTGGGAATCAAAAAACTATAGGTTTTATTGAATCAAGTTTATATACTCATTGAAAATAAAAACCTTCACTATTACAAATGGTACATATTTCAAGGCGATAAAAATATATGATACGTAATCATTTCTGTCATCATGAGAAATCATGGATTTATATTATAAAAAACACAAAAATATATTAAAAATAAAAATTATATTTTTTCGTAAGCACTGGTTAATCCCAAAACAGCATAAACATAATATTTGTATAATATATTGGTTTTAACGGGAAATAAAGAAAAATTAATTTATAACAATATCGTAGTAGCTGGAACTTTATGCGCGTACTATAATAAAATTCAATATATATTTTATAGTATTAAATCAGTAGTTCATTACTGTTATATCAATACAATGTTGTACCTAATAAATTATATTATTTGGTTTTACTTCAGAATAATTATCTAATTAATTAAAATCACCTGGGTTGGTTCTTGTGATGTTCATGTTTTTTAAAAATATGAAATTGTTATTTTATAATTAAAGTTTGACATTCTATTAAAATAATTGTTTAAAAAGTATGTTAATGTTTTTTAATTTGTTCGTTGATACTAAAATAAAATGCAGACAAACCAAAGTAATATCACTTTTAGGTATATATAGGTATTATATAGTATTTGTACCGGAATTTTTATTCATTTATATATTAAATTGACAGAAATCGATTGGAGTATTTTTTTTTATTATTCCGACCGTTGTCCGATTATAAAAGAGCATTATAATAATAATATGCGTTTTCATGATGATCGGACGGTGTTTTTGACAAAAAAAAAAAAAGAAGAAGAAGCATATCCACCTCTCCTCGATCGAATTCATTCAATTCGTTTTGTCACTGAATACATATAAAAATTGTACAACAATCAATCCTTGCGTGCCCCCATCGTTATCACTGCAGTGTATTTGGCCTTTGTTCTAAAGTACAGCGTTAGGGCGTGGGCGTGCAGGAACGAGCGGTGAACTGACGTGTCGTGCCAATACCAGTGTGGTTGTCGGATAAATGCGGAAGGAGGATACGAGGGAAAGGAGTGGCTGGATAATAATTTTTATTAGACTTGGTTATAATTTGTGCATAGCTCTTCCTGTATTTTATTATCTCTTTCTCTCTCTCTCTCGCACTTGCTATCTCATTTCATAATACTTTCCAATACTATACGTACATGCCTAATCGATATAATATATTATGCGCATGAATGTATTATTACATCACACCATGCCGTAAATATGGGTGACGGAGAATCACGTCTCGGGCAATATCTTAAAGGTGAAATGGGGGTCGAGCGCAGGGCGGGCGGTCGGTCGGTGGGATCCATCACACACAGGGTTGATGAACGAGAAGTATCGTCAAATCCATACCCCGGCCAAGGTGTTCCGCACTCCTACGAAACAAGCGCTCATCAATATTCCAGTCACGACCGGACCGTGTCCGCATCTCGAGTACACGCAGCAGCAGCAGGAACTGGGGGGACTTTGACGAAATTTTGTAGTATGATTGATGTCCTTTTGTTTTTACCCGACCGGCCTCGCGTTTGTGCGGTGATGATCGTACGGCAGTATTTAGCGCGTCGTGCACCGTATCACATAATCGCGGAGCACGTGTGTACATTACGGTGTTCGTGTTGTATAATAACAATGCGCACGGTGACGGCAAAAGACGAGCAACAGCGGAGTCGGGGTGTAAGGAGGACCATTAGGCGAAAATGACACCGAAAACGTCGGCGGCTGATGCGGAAGAGTGCGCGGAAAAAATATTGGACCTAGGAGCGGACTTATATCAGCCGGAACACGTAGTCTTGCGCGCGTGCACGCGTCACATCCACCGGTCGTCGTAAAATTCGAAGATGATGAGATGTCAAGCACCGTGCGACGGACCAAACGAACGAGCATTGACAACATCGTACGTTATTATTAATGCGCTAACACCGGCGGCGACGTGTTGCAGAGTATAATACGGTAGAACGGGCTAGATAGCATCGTACGCGCGGGTAAAATAACAAAATATACGTCCCACTATGTTGTGCACGGGAAAACGCAGGACGACGACGACGGTACACAATGTTTCTCGATTTTTTCCATTTCCCTCCGCCCAAAATTGCATAGTTAATCGATTATTATAGCTATAACGTTTAAGCACAATATGGTATTAACCTTTTTTTTGGTGGGATCGATAAGAACACGGAAGAAAAATATGATAAATGCCTGAAAGAAAGAAAAAAGAGCTAATAGGTACTAGTGACTTGTAAAAAAAACATTTATTACTGAGTTCACCATAATATAGGCTGTTTAATATAATTGTTATAAGCCTGCTATGTCCATATAATTTATAGCAAAATTCGTTAATAGGTTAGTATATTATTCAATATTGTTCACTCGAAACACATAAAATGAACAATATGATGTAAAAATTTTGTTGTCTCGTCTGTATTTTTACGCATCGTATTGTACTACAGTAAACCGGCATGAATATGAAATATAATAAAACCAAATAAATAAACGATTATAAAAGAAAAAAAAGAAAACTTACATCTATTATATTACGGCATTTGAGTGAAGTATTATTTACCGTTTTAGTTGAATAACCTTTGATCGATTGACCACTTTTAGTACAAACTCTCAAATGACATGTATATCATTATAATTTCTATCCGTTGATATCACGATTAACCAAAATCATGTAAATAACTGTAATTTCGATTTTTTATTTTAGTATTATATGCACATTTTGGATAATGAAATATACAAGTAATATTACAGTCTTCGATGCAACAACCATGGTAAATTATATTGTGTAAAATAAACATAATTTATCGAGTTCTGAATCCTGATTGAGGAGAATAAATTGGATAATTTATTTAAATTTTTAAGGTGGTAGTTCTATTATATATTTCATTTTGAAATAATTTTCTAGATTTTTCAGTGCACATTATTATGATTAAGGAAAAAAAAATATTTTCTCCAATTAACTTTCTACATATTTTTATATTACTCGACGGTCCTTTGCTGAAAATATTGACACAAAGTTTGCATGTACATATTTAAGGATAAAAGGGTAAGTCATGGTGACTGGAACTCGTAATGATTAATCTAGCTCGGGACCGTATTTGTCCGCAGTACAGTACAAAAAACATATTGTTATTGTAGTCTTAAAGGGATGACCGTTATGATTACTCATAGTAAAAATCGAAAAGATCGCAACGATGGTAGAAAAAGAGTAAAATACCGACTCTTGATTAAAGACTACGAAGAACTAGATCAAAGTATCTCGTAGAAAAGCGTACACATAAAAGCTGCAAAACAGCTCGTGCGACGGATGTTTTTGGGCGTACGGTGCATTTAAAAGGGATGAAAACCGTTCATGGGTTTCATGTCTACGTTTATTATGCACGTTTAAATTTCACGTAAAAGGACGTCAAGCTTTTAATACTTCATGATGTCCATCGGGATACGAATTGATTTACGCGCTACCACATCGTATATCTTCATCCACGTATAGTTCCTTTGGCAGTTGGTAATGATGAAATCATCACCAACATTTTATAAAAACTTAAGAAAACTATGGAATATAATTTCCTACGAGCACGGTGTACATGTAGTACATTTAGTACCCATATGTAATCCATATGTAATATCACCACTTTTTAATTCCTTATTATATATTCTCTAACTTCTAACTGCTCATCGTTTGTCAGGATCTTATAGTTCCCTGAAAATATTTAGTGAATAATCGACGATTGTGTTATGATGATTTAGCATTATTTTATGTAGAGTCAGATTCGACAATCGAGTCTGTAGTGTAATCGGGAAAATCCAAGGGATAACGTCAAAACTTTACCTAAGGAATCAAAGATATAATATATATACATCTATACGCACTGGGTTATACTGTGTTCATTTTACTCGTATTCGAACGCTACTTTACCATATACTAATAATAGTAAAGTTGTCAATGCGTTTTGCTCCGCAGACTCCAGACGTATTAAAATGACTCGAACGATATTGTTTTGCCTAGAAAATAATATACGACGCCATTCAGACTACTAATAACGATACTTTCACGCATGGACTTGTCGCAGACTTTTCCGACCGGCGAGGGGGAGGTTATCAACTTCTTCCGACTTTATTTTAATCTATATTATGAATAAACTTTTTCAAATATTACTCGCTCATTCATAGATCAGCGCACAGTTACAACTACTTCACCAATTTATGTTGAAAGCATGTACTTGTTACTACTATGTGTAGGTGCAACAAGAAAATATTTTTTTAAAATCATATTTTAAAATCTCATAATAGTTTTGGGCTCTGGGTTGAATGTATTTATATTTTTTGTATTTCTAACTACCTAAGAAATAATTTATTTTGTTTATTATATTGATTTTTATAATTACCAATTGAGGTAATTTAGTACAAATAAATTTAAAAAATATCATTTGAGTATAATGTATGAGAATTGTGCGATTTTCAATCTAAAATTATTTTTACATCGAAAAATAACCACTGTGATCTAAAAAAGTGAAATATCTCCTAAGCGAAACCGGGTCTGAAAATGAATGTAATGTAATATGGGTTTGGTTTTATTAATACTTTTTTTAGTTATATTTTAATATGGGACATGGGCAACAATTAAATAATGTAACAAAGCATCTTGCGAGATATAATTTTTTGGAGTTGCAAAATACATTTTAATGCATTACTCATTTTTTTTTAATTTGAATAATTGCATTATACCTCTCAAATATTATCATTCACAAATATTATAGACATTCAGTACACATTATACAACATGGTGACCAATTGATTTTTCTTTTATATCTAATTAAAAAAATGCAAAGAGTTTTTATAATGTAGTACATAAAACATTATGCTTTATATGTTTAGCGTGAGTACCATGACCTATAATGTTTTATCGTTGTTTATCCGAAAACCGTGGCTAAAATTCACATATCCTACTGTCACTATAATATTTATTTAGTTTCAAGCAGTCAGCAATGTTCAACCTTTCAATTATATTTTGAGAAATTGGGATCTAACAACATTATGCACATAAAATTATATAATTATAAAAGGTAAAAACGAGTTCGAGAACCATAGAGAATATGCACGTCAAGAAAGAACAACAAAATAGTTCGCAAAATAAATTACATCGTTTTATATTAAGAAATTTCATAGAAATTAAATAATTATCAAACATAAACGATTAAAAGGAAATAAAATCACTTTATATTTTGATCTTGTGTAATACAATTATAGTCTCCATACTATATAGTTCCATCTAAGGAATTTATGCGTGATAATATATTTTAAGAGTGGTGAATGGATACAGTTTGTACTATGTTATTATATTATTGTGATGCTAAATTGTAAATTAGGGGATAATAGCATATCCAATATTCCAATATACTATCTATGTACACGATGCCTAATCTAGAAAATTAAAATGTATGCTAAAATAATATATTAAAATAATTGTAATTGTAATTAAAATATATGACAAACGATATATTTCATTGATGATGCAAAAAAAAAAAAAAATAATTGATGACCGGAGGGATTCTCGTATTCCCTTTAGACTTTGTCGAGTAATCGTGACTCGACTGTAATATATACAGTATATTATAATATAAGAGGCTTACGACAAATTATAAATAAAGAAAAATATATATAAAATAAGCAGAGAGAATATAATTTTGAGAAATATGCGTAATCTCGTAATCAAACAAATAAGTTGTTTACTGTGAATCTTTTTAAAATTTGCAAATCTCGTCGAGTGAATATAATGACATTTTAACATAAATCGAGGACTATCTCAAGCATATTATTTTATAATCATGATAATAATATGACAACGGAATAATAATAATAATAAAAATAATAAATAAATAAACCAAATTATATAAATATATATATATATAAGAAAAACTATGTAAATCCAAACCGTTAAAAATTTCTCATTCGTTCATAATAATTATAATAATATTCATATATTATATATTTATAATATCAAATAATTAATATTGTCCTCTGTGGTTTCCGAGTATCTGTAGTACTGAAAAATAATTAAATGTTGTTGGGCATTCGAAAACTTTGAAGTAATTTCGATAGACATAAATATTATATATATATATATATATATATATATATATAGATCTATACTTTTATAATGTTGTAATAAACACGTTTGATGAAAAGCTTCAATCAGAAAAATAAAAAAAGGACTGATGAACGTCAATGATAGAAACCAACATTGGTTAGTAACGCAAGATGATTTTATAATATATGTAATTTAATTTGCCATTAATTAAGCCTAGAGGCAATTATAATATTAAAAATATTAAATACGTTTTAAAAAATGCATTCATAACGCATAAAGGTATTAAAAGATTTTTAAAAAACCAAATGAAATCTGCAATTGAGTGAAGAATTAATTGGTTTGTATGATATAAATAAAAAAAAAGTCTTTCAATAATAATTTGAATGTAATGAATGCAAGTATGGTTAAGACTGATTTCTGCAATTTTCCATTTCTCAGATAAATAAGGCCGTATTATTTTTAGAAATTTGATATATCGAAGAATTTCAAAAGATTGCAAATCCGACAGAGCAGTTGGAACAAATTAAAACTCTTCATATTCGTAGTCAAGGTTTGAAATCCGTTCAAAATAGAATCTCGTATAATCTAAAAAATATTCCGTTTTCGATAAATGCACTGTTTGCCTATTTCACATATCAATATTCCCGATGATTTGTATCAAGAACAGATGAAGAAAATTATCGTATATGACACGTTTCCGTATAACGCACCATGGTCTGTATTCGACGGGTTTTTCTAAAAAAATTGACGTTAGTGAATATTCACCGGCATTCTTAGAATAACTTCATACCATACGCTATGTATATTTATTATATATTTACAACTATGCTATTCGTATATTCATTAGTTTAAATAGGTACGAGCCGAAAGACAAAATACAAAAGTACAATTACGTTGAAATACGTCAATACAACAGTAGAACGGACGCGCGTCGTGCTTTTAATATTCGTTTGTTTTCACATTATTTTCGTTTCTTACCGAACGACGTCGTGAAATACAAATCGCCCGATGTAAATTAAAATTTACACGTGCTGCTTCCACATCCACCACCGATGCCGACGCTGAAGTTGATGGCCTCCCGATCCCAAGAGGATGTTTAATACTGGCATTCCGGGCAATGAGCCTCGGGTACTTTCGAGTAGTTCGCGTGAGCCCAAAGGAATTCCGTGAATATCTCGAATGTTTCTATATTGTTCTCCGTTTGGGGTGTGGGCGTGTGTACCGTGGCGTCCTAACGAATAAATAATTCCCTGACCGTGTACAAATGCCGAGGCATTGTTGTCTGCGATTAAAATGGTAATTAATCGACGATAATTCGATGTGTCGACCGTTAATTTTATCGTTCTCCAACCGGGTCCTGCACGATTCGACGGACGGAGTACAGACTATGTGAACGGGTGGCCGGAGCACGTGTCATTGATCGAAATCCATAAACGTCGAACAATATAATAGTCTATACGATATGCTGGATGCGGCAACGAGCCTGTGCGTACGTCTTTTATTGTATTCTAGGAGTTATTGCGAAACATATTAAAACGGAAGTTTCGATTATCGATGACGGCATTAGTGCTTGAAATATAGAAAAACAAACGTCAATACAACAATTAGTACTTACTAGTTATCCAAAATATACTATAATTGATGTATTATATAATTGCAGTTAAAAATGGTAAAAACAAAAAAATTATAATATACAGAGGTCTTGATCGTTAATTCGATTCGTATAACCAGAAAACGTTTATTAAAATCACAATGTGTGTATAATTTACGGCCAAAATTTGAAACATTTTATTCGGTACACTATGTTCTATGGTTTGCTATAATATGTGCTCAAAATATTTTCCATATGGTTCAACATCGTTTTTGTTAAATATCAGAATATAATCCAACCGGTTGAACAGTCATAGAAAATAAATACTAATAATATATTATATGGGTTTTTGACTATAGATTTTTTGCAAGTCTTGAACTGAACTCGATTCTTCTCCGTTCGTGGTACTTGTGTAAATTCATGAATAATTGAACACTGCAGATTGATATCATCAATACATCTTGCAATACAAACGAAGACATTTAGTAATGGAGTATAAATTATAAATTGTAATTGATTCTCGTAGTCCAAACGTTTGTCGAAATGCAATATACAAGCATTACCATTAAATGGATCCATCATTAAACCACGTATACTGGAAATCGACGGAACACAATTAATCAAAAGAAAATTATTCCATCATAATATTATTATAGTGCTGGTTGAAAACGATTCATATTTTAATAATCTAAAAAAAATTGTACAATATTTTGTATAATTTAGTGTAATTATTGTCTTTGTTTGCTGGATTAAGCACAACTACATATTCATTCATTTTGATTCCATGTACTGAGCACGTACTTCCACAGTGTACAAAAGTACTTAAAATATTTTTCATAGATTATAATTTATCTTATTAAGGTACATGCTATTAAATTTAAATGAGCATATTGTTTAATTAAAACTAATTTATTTAAAACCGTAAAGGAACACGAACGATTTTTTTTCTCAATGTAAAGATTTCAAAAAATTGTTTATGTATTTTAGTTTATGGTTTTATTTTCCTAATTAAATAACAATGGTCTGATATTTAATTAACAAAAACAATGGACGTAATAAATAATACGCCAATACACGAGAGTCAAATGAAAAATCTTATAACCAAAGGAGCTTTGTCAAGAAAAAAGCTAAACTCAGTATAATATGGAGATCATTGAGTAAGTTAATGAGATTATTAATAAATCTATTGTTGTCTAGAAATTATAGCGTACTTAATTTTTATTGTTCTCCAACTGAAAAAAGACGAATTTCTACTGATGAAGAAATTTAATATCTTACCATTTATGTTTATGCACTATCCACGTATAGTACTCTTGTATGAACGAAATACTATTTTTAATTAAAACCAAATTATGCATTTAGTATATAGTTTAAGTCACCCATTATTCTTGGTAAATTGAATCATTGCTTTGATTAGTTAATATTATAATATTATAAAATCAATGACCATAGAATAAATAAATATAATATTAGTAATTAGCATGGTATTATAAATAATATGAAACAAATCTCGTATATTTTACACGGTGTGGTGGATCGGTCTGCCTCAGTCATTCTCAGAGCTGCTGCAGTTAATCTACCCGACGCTGATAGCAGTCGGACCCCTACCGCGGTTCCTCAACTTAAAAAAACTACAAATCATAAAACCCACATGGAGTGCTAATGGCCAAAATTGCCAAACCTCTCCCTAAAATTTAGATTTAAAAAATATGTATAATTGAACCAGTCCGTAAAGGTGAAGAAAACATAATAGATTTTTTAAAGATTCAAGAATATGCAAATATTTTATCTACCTATTGTAATTATATAAATACAAATATAACTTTGAAGTCGTAAACTCTTTAGCCGTGAATAAAACATTATTATTATTATTTATTTGACATTATCATTATAATATAATATGTTGAGCTCCAAACTAGATCAACAAACGGCAGCATTATGGCAATATCAAACGTATAAAAATAAATGTATTTCAATTGTATAATATCGAAAAACGAATTGTAATATAAAAATGTAATAGGCTATAAATTAATGTAAATTAATAATATATTATATAACACGAAAAAGTAAATATTAATAATAAATAGAGTTAAAAAAACTTCTCCATAAATAATTCAAATTTTATTAAATAAAAAGCAAATACCTATGTACGAAACTATGCGTATGACATATATTGTCAAATTGTGAAATACCCTATTATATGGTTTCCGACAATCTTGGTACTTCGTATGTGTAGAAAAATAAAAATGATATTAATTTATTGCAACAAAAAAACTAAACATTTTATTGGTATTCATTTGAGTGTTTCGGTAAAATTTGTCCGTTTAGATATAGTAGCTCCAATACAGTTCTGTACCTTGTAATATTTATTATATGTTATTATAGTTATATTTTATTGTAGTTTAACAATGACAGTCATGTTATAGCGTGAGATTAATATTTCTCTATTGCTGTCTATAACGTGGTTTACTCGTTTGAACTTAATAGTAATATAATATGATATTTTGCTAACCATTATTTTGATTGAACAAAAAAAAAAAAATCTTCTTTACCCGGAACGGTGAAGCTTGGATAAAAAAGAAAAAAACCTTTTTCTAACATAATTTTCACAAAAATTCCTTGGAAATAAACTCAATCGAAACCTAAAGCTTCGAGATTCTCATTCAGTTTTTAATGATTGGAACTATCTATTGCGAAAGATATAATACGTTCTATGTGTGTGTGGGGGGAGGTGTTCGTGTGTGAGATATAATTTTTCCGCCCATGTAGTATTCTGAGCGGTAAACGATAATTAATATAATATATATATATATATATATATTTATTAATAATTTATAATTTAATGTATAATAGATTTATATAATATATTTATATAAAACTCAAATATAAGTGCTAACACCGTACCTTGTCACTGACAATAGTTTTATAGATAGTACATTGATCAAGAAAAAAAAGTCCCGAGTGACTGTTGAAAATAATAATGATTGAATGTAATGTTGGAGTAGCAAACTGCTCGGACTTTACAGAACGATCGAATTCAAATAATAATAATAATAATATTATATTATTATATCGGTTACCGACATAAGTGCATTCGCATCTTAATTTGGAACTCTAACATGGACGACGGCTCTTTGATCGGAAACTTGGTAAAGCGTATCACGTAGGCTCTCTCTCTCATTCCCTCTAGGTGTATAATATATATAATATACATACGACAGTGGTTGCCGAAGACTTGTTGTAGAAGCCCCAGCCACAGGAAGTTTTGGTGTTTGCGTTATTGAGTTTACGAAACTATCGTGATTTTGACCTATCGAATGCGGATGGTAAAACAAGTTCCCCCGTTCACGAGGGTGTAGAACTGAAATACATAAAGATAATAATAATTATAAAATTTAATTTATATATATCATATATATGTTTGAATAACATTTTTTGTGCGTTATTTTCACGAGTGTGGTACGGCTTTATTTCGGGACTTAACGGTGCCAGGGGATTAATGTATTACGCAGTAGAACACGCGTTTTTATTTCTTTGATTACTACAAACCGACTCACAATATTATACAACAGTATTTATATGCGCTATACACCAACCACTACGTATACTATAACATTACCTAATACAGTAATACAATATAGTGATAAATTTTATCGTAGACGCTTACTACATAAACTCGTCGCGTAAATATATTGTAGTTATTTACACGAAATATATATCATTATTTTGAATTATAAACTTTATTTTTTTTTATAATAATAAATCAAAATTAATTTTTTTTTTCTGTCATAGTTCCCTCCACGTAATCAAAACAATTATAATATTTGTTTGTACGTAGGTGGACCTATACTAAAATATATTATAAAATTTCTTTGATTATAATTTTAACACGTCGTTAAAGTGAATTCTAACAATATCAACCGGATGTGTATGTATATAAATTTGTACGCTGACTACTTATTGTTGTAATGTTAAATTAACAAGAAACGCGTACACTATATTGGAACATAGAGAGCCTTCAACGAACGGGTCGCTATTATCTAATTTAGTGGAGGTACATTGAACAACAACTCTAAACACAATCCCGGGCGGAATCGAAACTTTAGAATAAGCTCAGTTCGTCTGACTTGGAATTCAAACGTTGAGTAAATCTACATCAAATGATGATATTATATTGATCTTATTACCAGCTTATTTTGAACTCAAAAGCATTCACCGATATTTTGAATTAATTCTCAGACTTTTTCGATTTTTTCCCATTTGTCCAAAGAATACGTATGGCTTATTTTAAATTATTTTATATTTGGAAACATAACTTGACCACTGCGCTTTACTAACTTTATACCTTAAAAATTATTGCTGCGCCCAAATAGAGATAGAGGGGAATTATAAGACGAAGAAGTGAAGAACTTTTATTATTAGATTTTCAGAAATGAGGTCAATTAATTAAAGCGATAGCAAACATTAATTTTTGTAGAAATACATTTAGTTGGATTTAATTAACCAGGAACTGGAATAATATGGAATAATTTATTAATAACATTATTATTATAAAGCACGGCTATAGATACTATGGTTGTGCAACGGTACTAGAAAAAACGGAATGAAATGTTCTTATCAAATTAGTCAAATACCCTTCATATATTCTGTGAACTACCTGCTTAATAACAGCGCTTCAACAACACAGTGGATTATTAATAATGATATTAGTAATATATTATATATAGTAATATTCACGGCTATAGATACATCTAAATATATATGTCACATCCATATCGCATTATTGTCCGTTTCACGAAATAGACAACGTTTGCATCTATTTCAATTCTTATGTTTACGTCATCTCGAGTCTAATCGCGCATGCGAAGTAGCTAATAATTTATTATCGATTTTTCTTACATTCGGTGCACCAAAAATACTTCAAAGCGATAACGGTAGAGAATTTGTTAATTCTATAATCATTGAACTGAAAGAACTTTGGCGAGATTGCGTTATTGTTCACGGTCGACCCAGAGACCCGAAGAGCCAGGGAAGTGTTGAGAGAAGCAACCAGGACATAGAAAATATGTTAAGAGCTTGGATGAAAGATAACAAAACAAAGAAATGGTCAATTGGAATACAATTTGTTCAAAAAAACAGTTCTCATCATCGTATTATTGGTAGGTCACCATATAAGGCTTTATTTGGGAATGAGACGAAAATTGAATTAGCTACATCCAATTTACCATTAGAAATTTTACAAAAGTTGATAATAGAAGAAGACTTAGAAGAAATCAGCAAAGAAGAAATTTAAAGTGAGATCGAAAAAATAACGATTCAATGTAATGTTTGCGGAACAGAATGTTGCATGGAAACAAACTCCACCGAAGAAATTGTATGTAATTTATGTGAGAAAAATATGAAAATTCAGGAAGCACGTCATCTAGGAACTACAGGAATTGAAAAGTCAGTCAAAAAGATGTTACAAGTAAAATCATTTTTATTTTTAATTTACTTAAAATAATTCATTATTTTATTATGCTATAGGATAGTGAGACCAAAATACCAGTATTTAAAGTTGGAGACTGTGTTGTAATCCAAGTTCCAAAGGTGGATAGAGGCCCTACCGATCCAGCTAACATTATCGCCGTAGTGGTTGATCAGAAAAATGAACTTAACCGTTTGGGAACTGAACATGGAATAATAAAAGGTTGGTATGGTTCTGGCAATATACAACTAGCCACATTAAATTTCAACGATATAAAGCAAGTGAACAAGATAAAAGTAATGCCATTAAGAGAAATTGTCTCTGCTTTAACTGGAGGTCAAGGTTTTTAAGTTGTTATTACAAAGGAAAATATTTAACTAAAAAATGTGCTTGTTTTAAAGGGAATTTAAAATGTAATTCTCGTTGTCATAATACACAAGTTTGTTCAAATAAATAATAGTTTGTATTAAAGTACTTATATTTGTAAAACAGTTTATAGATCGTTCTTTTTTCTTTTTGACAATAACAAAAACTGATAAATAGTTTATAAAACAGATAATACCTAAATATAATATTGTGACTGTCGTTTATAATAGAACAGATAAGAATGATTGTCACGCCAAGCCAACAGCGCAGGTATATTCATATAATTGTATACTAGTTTGTATTTTACTAAGATCGTGCTATCAGATTTTTTAAGCTTTTTTAATTTTTGCTATTTGGACATTCAAATAACAGAACAAGTTCCGTCGATGACAGTTTAAGTATCCATTTCACGAAATATTATCCATATCGTGTAATTACGTGAAGTGGAGAAATCGTGATTCCATTTCGTGAAACGGACAATAACGCAATATGGATGCGACATATATATATAGCGGCGGCAAAAATTAATTCAAAAATAATGCACAAGGATCTCTAGCAGCAAGCAGGTATTTGTCGATTTTTATAAGAACATTTTTAGACATTATTCACTGCAGCCCAAAATAGGCTGTCACGCAACCATAGTATCTACAGCCGTGTTATAAAGGAAAACACTGATTTAAGACTATGAATATTAATATAGCTAAATAAATGGTTATGTTTACTTATAAAAAAGGATATTTGAGAAAATTTATTGACATTATTGTTTAAACCACACACCAATTTGTAATTTCCCTGAAAAGTTGATTTCTAGTCAAACCGATAATAATTGTTAGTTTTAATCGTTAACTGTATGAACATAATATACTCTTGGAAAATACTCGCGTGGGTTATTCAGTATATTTTTAATTGAAATGGCAAATTGTTAATAACCTAAAATTGAAAACTTTGCAATATCAGCAAACAAAAATAATATTCTGAGACCACCAAGAAAAAAACTTTTCAAACTTCATACCATTGCAGATATCTGTGCATCAATTAAAACTGTATACCCGGATATTATGTAGGTATTTATTTAAAATAAATAAAGTTGGTCCTTTGAGTTGTTCCTAAATGAATTGAAAAATTAGTTTTTTTCACATTATACTCAAGTTATCGTTATAAACTGTAATAATAATAATGTAACACCGATAATACTTGGCTTCGTTTTAAATGGCAGCTAGCCAATCCACCAATTTAAATGGGCTATGTAGGGGAGTTAACAATCTAGTGCATATACATATTATATTTGGTGTGTATATGTATAGTGACAATATATATCTGTGTCTCTAGAGGACTAATCGTTTGGAGATTTATTACGTATTAATATTTATTCACACGAAAGGAGCAGAACATCATAACATTTTTATTTTTTTTTTTTGACTATATTATACGTTATAATATAGAAAAAAAAATAGATTTTAAATTATAATCAATGGATATTGTAATAAATTCTAAGTAAATAGTAAATAATTAAATAATAATTATAATTTTAAATAATGAAAATAACCATTGACGACGCTACGTCCGTATCGCTGGCGTTATGGATTATTGTGTCCCAACACTGTCTATATTTTAAAACAATTCAAGTTCCAGCTTCTTATAAGAATAAAAATAAAAAACTGATCTGGGAAGGCTCATAGGATGGCTGTGTATTTAAATTTAAAAAAATAATAATAAACAGAGGAAGATACATTGGATTGTCAAATATGGAGGGGTGTGGAGGGAATGTTAAATTGTAATGTTGAAAATCTACGTTGTACCATGCCATCGAAAAAAAGCAAAAAAAGGTGTCGTTAAATTTTTGGTGGGATAGACTTGGAGGGAAGTCAAAACTAGACCGTATTTGGTTAAAAATAAGTTGTAGCATCGTAAGTACACGGTGGTGGTGGTGGTGGTGGTCACCTCATTCGGAAAATATCTCCACGAGCGAAGAAAAACACGCTCACCGCATAACTATCACATGATATTCACCATTTCAATAGAATAAAACATGCAATTTTGCATCACAATACTCGTATTATTGTTGTCTTTCGGAATTTTTGCAATGCCTTTTATATTTTCCACTGAGTTGCTGCACATCCATAATAATAATTTACAACGTCCAATTATTATCGATGTGAATAAATCGATAAGAAATAATTTCCTCATGATGTCACGCGTGCAACTCACGGATTCCTGTAAAGTTGTAGCAATACACGTTCAATGTTGTACACACCCATCAACCGACCTCATAATATATACAACAGATGCAAGTCGAGTTATCCATCAAAAACAAAAACTAGAACACGCGCTTCTCGTTGTCATCCGGTGGAATTTAATTTAAAACTGTTGACGTTACCCAATTAATACATCACAAAATTATTAAAATGTACATAAAGATATTTATAAATGACCTCACTCATTCTTTATTGTGATTATTATTATTATTATTATTATTTTCGGCATTATTAAATCGTTATCGTCGCGCAAGACTCCGCATAGTCGTCGATGTTCACATTTATTAATATTGTTATTATTACTATTATTATAATTATTTGTTATTTATTATTATATCTCTTTTGCTAACCTATTACTTCGACGTGAGGTCAAATCACGATCACAGACCTACTCGTACTCGTAGACCGACCGACCGACCGAACGCAAGCTACTAGAAGGCTGTCGGTGACGACAACTACGACGGCCGCGGCGGGGAATGGTGCGTATATGACATGTTCGTCGCTTTTTATTAAAAATAAATCGTTTTTAATTAAACTCTAAGCATGATTAATGTGCACATGGCCCCGCGTGTCGACAACGTAGTGCCACGGACCAGTAATTTTTCCGACTGTTTGAGACGTGGAGCTGGGTGATGCGGTAGACATAACTGACGGTCGTGGTTTGACGTTCGTTGTGTAATAACACGATGACTCCCCTCATCCCCCCAAGTTTTAGCAATGTTTTAAATGGCTCGTAGTTTGAGCATTTTGAAAACAATACAAAACGTACGACTTACCGCTGCTGTGCGTATCGTTAGCTCGTCCTCTGCAGTCACCCGACATCCGTTTTCCATCCCACCCATCATCGCTGTTCTTGTTTACATAATAATGCATACTGAACGAAAGTTATGTACGCTATTATACAATATTACATACAACACCACTTTATGTTTATGAATATAATTAAATAAATAGCCAAGAATGGTAACATTTTCTTAAGATACAGATTGGCCGAGAATATCACGTTGTTTTGGCTTCGATTTGAATTTTGCTAGAATCTTGTGCAAGTATACTTGTTTGTATCATTTTTTTCATAATAATCAATTTGTGTCCAGAAATTACACATATGGGTTATGATTTGTATTTGTATTTTGATACGTACAATTATGTTACTTTCTGAGTATCATTTCAAAGACGCGTAATTCACCATCCCCACAACACAATGGCCCACAATTGCCTCCACCGATGATCAAGTTCGGAACTAAACGCCATAAGTAGACATATATAACCATCTACTGATGTAAAATAACGACTCATTTAATTGCTACAATTTTAATTTCTAAAAAATATTTTACACGCACTCAAGTATATATGTGAGCTGTGGTGAGCTGGTCAGTTACTTAAAAACTTAAAAATACTTCTCGTTCCGGACGATGCTCAATCGTCGGTGTGCAAACACAAATACATACTATTATTTAATTGTTGAAAAGGTTTACTAAAATACGGAGTAACATGTGGTCACACAGCTAGTAGACGTTTGTCTACGGACGAGACGAAGCGGATATAATTATTATTATAAAAAAAAAAATGGCGCGTGGTTGATATATATATATTTAAAATTAGAATTTTTACATAAATATTGATTATGATATTATTTAAAATATGAAATTATGCAATTTCTAATATGTGATATAGGTTAATATTTTTGTATTATAGCTTGTTAATTTTTTAATATTATTAAGTTGGAGTGTTAGGCCCACCAAATTTTCCCTGAACCAAATTAAAGCTACTACAAATCATAATAGACGGTATATTATATTTTTTTCTTCTCTTAACAATGTGTTGAGCGTTTTATTTATTTACCTGTTATAATGATGATCTAAGGCACAAAATTCCATGTACCTGATTGACGGCCCTCAACAGACACTCGCTTGGTGGACCAGAGATCAACCACCTAAACTACACTTCCACATAATATAAATATTTATTTGACATTATGAGAAATGTATTTAATATTACTATGTATACAGATGCACTACGAAAGGATTTTTTTTAAATCACATTTTTAAAACCGTTTTGGGATCTTAGCTGGATAGATGACTTATATTTTAATTTTGGTTGCATAGCATTCTAGATATTTTATTTTGTTTAATACTCGTATGTTGATTTTAATAATTACTGATTTTGGTAGTAATAGATCAATATTTATGAACATTATAACGGAAAAAATGTCTACCGAGAGAGGCTGGGTAATTTAGATAGTCCATTTTAATACAACTAAAATTTATAGTTAGGTACTTTATATGGAGTGTATTTAGTAATAAATGTTTGTAATAACTTATAATTATAATTGTTACGGTGTTATAATATATTATATTAAAATCTGGCATAAGCCAGCTGATCGTAATATTAAGTGTATAATATATCTGGACTAGTATTCAATTTTACTTCAAGTATTCGTTAATGAGTATATTGATTTGATGAATTTATAATATTTCTGTAATAGAAAATTACATAATATAAAATATTGCATAACAATAGATTTTTGTCTCGACGACAGTTGCAGGATATTCGAGAAGTTAGAGAATCGATTGAAAATATGACGACGTACATCATATAATACTGCTATAAGTCTGGAATTATCATTAGAAAATAAAAAGAAATTACATCAACTAACTATAATTTTAGTTTAAATAAAATTTAGGTAAACGGAGTAAATAATGCGACGCAAATAACCACGGTGAAACTAAATAGGTAATATATGAGTACATGACTTCGATCGACTATTGTCATAAACTCAGGCACAACTAAGGTCTAACGAAATTAGATTATGTTCTGGTATTTTTCCAAAGTTAAAATCTACAGAAAAATTACATGATAAGAGTATCGATATTATTATAGGTTTACCGTTTATTATAATTTTGGATTTTGAGTGAAACGAGGAATGTATTGGTTTAACTGTGATGTATTTATTTTTTGAATCAGTGCACACAATTTCAATCGAAAAGATTCAATATGTACAAACCTGTTTATTATTAATTTTTTTTTTTTTGTGATCAAAATAACTTTGAAGTTCATATTTGTTTTAAATATGCTGTATATATATGTACTAAATATATGCACATTTAAATTGTTGTTGATGTTAATCCGTTTGAGTTTTAAAAATTTGGGATTGAATATCAGTGATTGAAATTTCATACGACTTGTTTGCATGATTATAGTTATAATAATTAAAGTTGTGTTTATACTTTACAGCTGTCGAGATGTAGGATATAACTTTGCTTACTTTTACAAGTATGAATTAAAATATAATGAGAATATTTACTGTCTCAGCTTCATAATTTAATATTTTTTTCCTAATTATTGACGATAATTTAATTGTACTTTCCACTTAATGTTTATTTAATTTATAACTATCATAATGTTTTACAATAAGACTAGAAAACTCGATTGGCCTTTTATATTTTCGTAAATTGTATTTTCAAAAGTCGATTTTTCACAACAGCTCTCAAAACAAAAGTATTGTATTTGTAGCTGGTGTGTACTATATAATGTGCATGTGTATACGGTTCAAAATGTTTTTCAGTCTTATACGACTCTTAAAAGTTTTAAAGGGTTTTGTAATGCATTTACGATTGCGTTGGAGTAATAAAACTCAAAGTTGTTCAATTATGAATGGCTTTTAACACGCTTAATTAGATTGACATAATGAAAATATTATCGCTCGAAGACTACGATAGGTGTGTACTGCACGGTACACAGTATAGTTGTATGTTACAGGTTGTTGTTCATAAAGTGTTGATTTTGATTTTAGAGTTAACCTGTGCGTTGTACGCGTATTAAAGTTGTCGCGCACGTGCAGTGAACAATATAATATGATTACACATCGTATAGTTTTCCTGCATACGCAAATATTTTATTCGAATATAATTCGCGAGTTAGCTTTGCCCATATATTTAAATGATAACACGAAGCGTTTCTATGGAACGGTGACAGTATATAATGTATGATAAAGTGTGGTATAAATATACAGGTACAGCACAACGATTCATAATATTATCATAATATTGGATTATTTTCGTAATTGCTTTGAACGTTTGCAGTAGTAAACAATATATGTTCTTGTGTTTACATTAGATAGGTAACGTTTTCATGGGAAAACGTATGTTTCACGGAATCAAGTCCGTATTGCGCAACCATGTCTCATGTTCCCTGACACTTTCGATTGTATAGCGTACACATATTTTTGCGATATACGAGCTCGGTAAATGAACGGTACATCAATTATGACCCGCTGCAATACGCTTATACTAAAACCATAAGTTTATACTGCGGAGCATTAAACGCCGTTAAATCGTGTATTTATTTTCCAATCCTCCTGTTATTGCAGGCTGAATTTATGTCTGACACGCGTAGAATATGCCATACACAGTTTTACACATTTATGGTCCATATTGGATAAAACGTTTATGTATGGCTATAGCGTGTTCCCGTAAGAACTGAACGTGTCGTATAATATTGTACGAGGAACGTATCGTGCGCTTACGTCAGAGCCCAAAACTTGCGATTTTTCGCACCACAAATACTTTTAAACATACACGTTTGCAGTCTTGGAACTTAATGTGCAGTTTAAGATATATATAATATTTACTTTCAAAAAATTCCCCAATTAAATCCAATCATTAAAACGACGTTGTAGTTTTTCCTGTAGGTACCTAATCAATATTATAAATCCATTCAATGATGTTATTTACATGACGTTTTTCCAGAAGTGACAATTCCCGACGAATACAATTTTATAAATATAACACGTACTTGCATATTAAGTATGATTTACATCTTCGCAGAAAACACACACACACACACACACACACACACACACACACACTTTTTGTGCGACATACAAAGCGCGTCATCGTCGTCGTTGTTATCGTCGTACACGTTTTAAAGCCCTGGTACTCGCGTTGTAACATTTGTGAAATATTTAAACGCAAACAGCAACAGTGATTTCCGAACTATATCGTATGTACTACGCGTGTCGTATAATATATAGTTCGTGGGAAAGGGGGAATTCCCGAGTGGTGGCGTCGGCATATTATGTATATGCACGCGCAGTATGGTTCGCGCGGGATATATTATATAGGTACTTACGGCGTATACGGTCGATAAAATATACGCGCGAGACACCGTACGAAACTTTTCTATTTAATTTTTGTCTACATGTGTTTGTACGTATGAATATATTATATTACATATAAATACACAGTTAATGAACCCCATCAAAATTGGTAGTGGTGTGTGTGTGTGTGTGTGTGTGTGTGTGTGTGTGTGTGTGTGTGTGTGTGCACGCGTGCGTGTTGGAGAATGGGGGGGGGGTTACCGTGAAGTTATTTGGAGTTACCGTGAAACTCAATTTTATTACTGTAAAATATATGCGTAGTGGAGTACGCACGGTCTGTATCATAACATTTTGTTCCGAACGCGTTAACGTATTATAAATTTATAAACTTTATATACGACTAGGAATTTTCGTATTGTATAGTATTATATTATGCATTGTTTAATTTATATATTAGGACGGATGCGCGCGTATACCGCATTGTAATAACACTATAATGTTTATACATGTAAAGGTGCGTTTAGGCAATAACGCGCGCGTAAACATACGGAACTCTCCGGTGTTTTCATCGTGTTTTCACCGTTCCTCCCGTTCGCCACCGTATCTTTTTCATTAATCGCGTGTCCACAAATAATAATACACCGCATTGTCCACGCCACAACCATAATAGTATGCAAATTATTACACAGTTGACATATTATTATTATTATTGTTTATTATTGTACGCGCTTTACGATTGTAAAAAAAAAAAAAAAAAAAAAACAAAAGAAAAAAAACCGTCATCGTATTGAGACGTATAATGTTTCTACTGGAGCGAATAAAAACGCTCCGAGACTCATACACATAATAAATACGTTATAGATATCAACTCATCGCAAATCCATTAAACGGCTTCAATCAAACATATTTTTATAACTGACATATGTTTTTACTTTCAAAGTTCCGAACATCAAATGCGACTTTTCATTGGTTTTTTCACCATGTTCCTCCTTCGCAAAAAGTGATGTTTCATAATAATTAAATGTTTACCACGACAAACGAGTAACTATAGGGCATTTAAACTTTATCCAAGAAATATAAACGACATAAAAGTTATAATATATTTCTACTGTTCCACGCGTGGATGATGGAATAATAATAACAACGTACATACAAACAATTTGGTAAATTAACATATGGATATAGTTGTTGAATTAATGCCATAATGTGTTTAGTTCTTTGAACGTTTTTAATTAGCAGTGAAACGAAGTAATGTACAGTTTGAAATCAACGAATAATCGCAAGCGAAAATGATTATTTAAAATATGATATAATTATAGTGTTCAAATACATTTTGTTTGCGGACAAGAAAGTGTAATATAACTGAGTATGTGACACGAAAATTAAATACGGGCAAAACAAATAGTAACTAATAAAAATATTACTTGAAATTTATATTTTAATGTTAGCAGTTAACAGTACGCGATACATTGATTAAAAATTCGTATAATATATACGAATATTATATGCTATACAAATAACAGATTCTAAGATAAAATGTTATATAAATGTTAACAAAATTGACTATTTTCGACTGATTTTCAATATTTCAAATCGCGTATAGATCTATGAGTATTCACGTTTATATATCATTATGTTATAATGCCATTATGATTTAATTTGTGCATTAAACACAATACACCTACACGTATCTTATAATATAACGTTCCACAAGACCAGTTATTTACGTCATCACGCGCCTGTATACCATATTTTGCAGTTGGATATAAATAATAGATAATTAATAGATAATTATAGAAAATTTAATATTATCATAAACTCCTATCGTGGGATACGAGACAATGGGTAGAAATGTAAAAATTGTAATTTAAATAATATTTGTCAATCGAATTAAAAGAAAAAAAAAAGATATAATCTTTCTTAAATATCGTAGTACTTATTGACATTGTTATTTTATAATACAATTTTTCCCTGTACTGTACTAATATAGACATAGAAGTACAAAATATTTATAGAATATTACATTTTTTTTCTTTCAATTGTTTGCTTTTCATGGATGGAATCAATGGAATAATTATTAAATTAATTTAATAAAATCTCTACCAGTATAACTTTAGTTAAGAATAAAAAATACATACTATAATATGTTATACTATATTTTCATTATTAACCTAAAATGACTAAAGTAGTCAAGATCAAAATACTGCATGACGCGAAATATTATTGTATTTATACCAAAGTTTTTATATATGTATTGACAGAAAAGCCCAGACACAATGTAAAGGAAACAAAGAAATCTCTGGTCACTGATGCATACCGTGTGTTCATTATATATATATATATATATAGTTTATATATAGAAAGAGACAAGCGGCTTATCCGTAAATTTAATGGGACATGGTGAATATTGCATTATAATTGATATGTAGGAAATATGAAAATACAATTACAATACGAATATATTTCCATGTATTATAACGAATACACAATTTATTTGTTGTATACATGTGTGCACGTCTACGATTTACTCAAGACAATATTGTTTTAAATGATAAAACAATCCATTAGTATTACGAGTCGAAAATACAACTTTTATTTCGGTCATAGATATATAGATATATAGGTGAGTGTGCTTTATGTAAATTTTCATTTTCTCGGCACATGCTAATAGTACTGCTTTTACCTGTACTTCTTGTATAGTAGCTTTTTGTTATATTTTGTCCCTCTCATTAATGCGCCAAAATGTATACAAGTGTTTTGCTACGGTATTTTAGAGTTTGCGTTTATTGTACTTTTTAATTACAGCTACCGCGGAAGAAATCGTTTTATAACATTAAATTCTGTATTCCACTCAATTATTCAAAATAAAAGTGTATACTCCATGCCACGCGTATTACAACGGCTCACAAATGTTGTAACCTCTTGTCGTTTTCTCGTCGTTGTTTTTCACACTTTCTTACATAAAATTTTGTCCTGCGAGTACGATAACACTTCACCAAACAAGCACAAAAGAAGTATTTGGAATTTTTCATATCATATATCACGCTATAGTAATACCTAACGTTTTGATTTATAAGTTAGTATCTACCAATGGATTTATTCAGATTACAATTGTTTATTGATTATAAAGTAAATTATTATACAATAAAATGCAGTTAACTCTGTGTTTTCTACGACGTATAATAATATACCTAAGGTCGGACTAGCCCAAACCCAGTGGCGTAGCCAGCAGGTAGGCCTGGTAGGCCCGGGCTTACCCACTTTTTTCCAAAAAAAAAAAAAAATTATCCTATTAAATGTGTAGTGTATATGTATACGACTATAATATGTATTTAAAATAATAGAATTAATATATTATAAATAGGGTTTTAATTAACAAAATTAAATCCCGATGGTTTTTAATCGGCATCCGTCGAAATTTATAGTGCATCGAAACACGTGATTATATAATATTATAGCCCGACAGTCCGTATTGCCCGTTACATGAATATTCTCAACTATAATAACCAGTATGATAGATATTAATCTTATCCATTCAATTGACGATTATTTCCAAAAATAACGATACTGTAATATAAGTTGTAGTCGAATAGATACGCTTGCGATTTTTGATTAGTTTAGATACTAATCGCACTACGTCAATGCGAACTAACGTCTTTAGTACAACGAAGTGATTATATTTCGCTTTTTATTTTTACTTGGTCCGTTGCCTCGCTCATTTTCGAAAAATGAAACGTTTTTTTAATTACATCAGGTAATTTAAAATCAACTGATTTTTCAACTGTTTTGGTTTTTGAGCCTAATAACCCTGGATCAAGTGTACGTACACCAATATCAGATACAAATAAACAGTTGAATTTAAACATTTTTAATATTAGTGTAACTTGTGAGGATACCACTGTACAACCTATCATCAGTTTTCCTCGTACTTGTATATCTGGCAAGCAACGTAGTTTTCAAAGCAGTTGGTACAATAAGTACCCATGGTTGGAATACTCAATTAAGATGAATGCCGTATTTTGTTATTATTTCCGTCATTTTTCTTCTCATTCACAAATTGAAAAAGATGTTCTACTTACTGGTGGATATTCTGATTGGAAAAATATAAGTAACATAACTAAAAAACATGATAATACTACTTCACATAAAAATGCAATAGCTAAATATGGTGCATGGCTATCAAAAAAAAAAAAACTGGATCAGTTTCGACTCAAATAAATAAACAAGTCAAGGAGCAAATTATAAAAAATTGAGCTATTTTAACAAGTGTAATAAGGTGTGTTTTATATTGTGCACGGCAAGATATCGGACTACGAGAACATCGAAAAGAACGAAAAGAAGAATTCAATAGTGAAATATCATGATGCAAGTTTGTGTTCACGTCATGACGTAAATGAAGGTAACTTTTTAGAAATTATAAAATTACTTTCCATCGAAAATGAACATTTCAAAACAAACTTTAATTTATTACCTAAAAATAGCAAATACATATCGCCTGAAATACAAAATGATATAATAAAAGCTACATCAAAGCTTGTATTACAATTAATCAATAAATGAAGTTCATATTGGAGCCAGATATTTAGTTTAATTGTATAAGAGGCTAGAGATCAGTCAAAAACTGAACAAATGAGTATTTGTATTCGATATTTGCATGATTTAAAAATTAAAGAAAGATTTTTAGGTTTTGTCGAATTGAACGAACTAAATGCTCAAGCACTGTTTGATGGCATAATATTTTTTTTTAAATAATGTTGGTTTGGATATTTCAAATTTCGTAAGTCAATCATATGATGGTGCGTCAGTAATGTCCGGAGCTTTTTCTAGTGTTCAAACAAAAATAAGGGAATTTGCGTGTTCGTGTCAAAATCTGTGTCTCAAAATCCGTGTCCGTATATTCATTGTCATGCTCATAGGTTAAACCTAGTTCTAGTTGATGTAACGAAAAATATTCAAGAAGTAGATAAAATACTTGGTTTATTAGAAGCTATTTATGCATTCCAATCGGTATCTACAATTCGCCATCATGCTTTTTTAAAAGAAACCAAGTTTAAAGTAACACAACATTGTGAAACAAGGTGGGTTTCAAAACACAAAGGTATTAAATTTATTAAAAATCATTTTAATGATATTTTAAAAGTTCTTAATGCATTTAGAGAAAGTACTAAAAAACAAAAAGCTGCAGAGGCAAAGGGTTTGGTTATACAGTTTGCTAAATTTGAAGTTATAATAATTGTGTGCTTAAACGAAATATTAAATATCATAAATTGTTTATCAATTAACCTGCAATCAACTACTCTCGATATAAAACGTTGTACATTATTAATTAATACAATAAAACAACAAATATTAGAATTATGTAATGATGAGAAGTTTTTTGAGTTATATGAGCAGTCATTGGTTATTGCTCAAAATTCTAAAATACCTACGCCATCAAGTGATAATTTGTCATCATCAAATAGAACACGACAAAATTCAAGTACTTCAGTCGATTATTATGTAACTATTAGCACTAGTATAAGCTTATTCATCTAATGACATGAAAACAGAACAAAAAAGAATAGTTTTTAATATTTTAAACGTAATATATTTCAAAATAAACCAACGTTTTAATATAAATGATGATATGTATCCAACTTTAGAAGCTTTAGACCAAAATTCATTAACATTTTTAGACAGTGAAATAATTTGTCGTTACGCTTAAACATTTCCATTTTATCGATCAAATGAATTTATAACCAATTTAAAATGCCAATGTCAACTGGGCAAAACCTTATTTTTATCTGTATCTGATTTTTTTTTTGAATTATATCAAGAAAAAAAAAATACAAAGTTGGATTTGAAGAATTAACAAAAATTATTGAAAATCTTTTGATAGTTCCAGTACCAGTATCTAGTGCCTCAGCCGAAAGGAGTTTCTCAACGATGAAACGAGTAAAAACATATTTATGATCAACGATGACAAGTAGCAGACTAAATAATTTAACTTTGCGGTCTATTGAGAGAGAAATAACTGGAAAATTTATAGAAAATTCATCTGCTGTAATTGACGAGTTTGCATCAATGAAAAAAAGAAAATTGGAATTTTCAATCTAAAAATATTTTAATATAGCTGTATCTTTTTTATTAATTTAATTTTATATTATTAGTTTTAAAACATAAAATTAATCCATTTAATATGCCTATAATAAATGTATAACATACAGTAATCTGATACTTTTTTATTTTATAAAAATATTCATTAGTAATCCTTACACCAAAATATCGGGTCTACCCAGAAAAAATTGTTTAGCTACGCCACTGCCCAAACCACAAATCCACGGTCACGGACTGCCTCTTCCTCCTAGTATCTCCAATAGTGACACATTAGTACACAAAACTATGTTACTGACAGAAAGAGAAACGTGTTACTGTGCGAGTTCTTCGAAAAACATTTAACGATTTTTTTCAAGTGACAAAGGGTTACATTTAAAAATTAAATATATATTTTTCTAACCATTTTCACAAAACTATTATAAGTTTGGTAAAAAAAAAAAAAAAAATCCAAGGTGATTGAATATCCTCAACCCGTGTATGTACCGCTACTGCTTCAAATACAAAGTATAATTACACAATTTTGAATTTAGATAATATAAGTAATATTGTTTATTTTCTACCCATGTTTCTTTTCGTCAGTAAAAAATGTAATACTTCACAAAACAAATTAAATTGTAAAGCATGTTGAAATTCTAGACAAAATATATCATATCACCGTCATTAAATTTTTCGTAATTTAAGTTCCAAACAAGACATAAGAGACATAAAAACATACAAATGTTTAAGGATATTTCATTTTCTATTAATATTATGTTATACATTTATAATTATTAACAAAATATATTAAATTCCTGTAAAATAAAATGTAATAATTTGCTGCATGGTTTACATAAACTAGTGACTTTATCCTAATAAAATAAAATAAAAACACTTCATATTATAGTCATGTTAAACACTTATAACGTCTTCATATCGTATAATGTTCAGGTAATACTTAATAGTGGAATAGAGAGTAAAAATATCAGGTATTTGAAAAATAATAATTTAATTCTATTTAATTTTGGTTAATCTGGTATTTGTCTATACACATTTTTCACAAAAATGCCGAACAATACAATTAACTATAATAATTATGAACTAATTAATTAAATATCTATTTTAGTAGTGACACACTCTCTAAAATAATATGTTTCAATAAAATCAAACTATCATGAATACCTATATCAACATTTTCTTTGCACCGTCACGTTGGTCGGTATAGTAGTATACCACCACACTGAAAGAAAAATTCAATAATACCGTATTATCGAATAAACATAATAATATACTGAAGTCGTACATAAAATATTTACGTACCTACCGGTAGTTTGGACTCGAAGTCATTGAGTTTCGATTGTATAAATAAACTATCATGAAATATTCAAATAATAACAATACAAAATATTCGTAATAGATGGTGTTTGTGTGTGTATTATTCGAAGGGTTTTAAGTACGTATATAGACGTTTCCACGAGGTTTCATGTTGGTGTGTCGACGTCGAAACGGTTTTATATTGCAATTGGATTCGACGGCACGACGAACAGATAAAATACTCCTTTAGAAACGGAGTTGTCGATGGACCTTTTCTGTTCACGCGTATGTAAATTATGCACGCGTATTGTCAAGTCCTATTGAACAAAAAGTGTACGCACGTCGTCGGATTTATTTTGTGTAAAAGAACATCTGTGCACATAATACATATTATGTATAACCGTACTTATGTGTGTGTGTTTACGTCAACATGTATGTGTCTTATGTGTTTGTGTTTGTGTGTGTGTTTGTGTGTGTCCTGCGGTAGAATAAAACGAGACGAGCAAGTCACTCGATGCACACAACTTAAATGAACGCAAGCTCATAGGTACTCACTCGACACAACATAATATGCAAACACTGTCTAAAACATTGCTAAAATACGAAAATATTGTCTAGATAAACATAGTAAAGAGACTGAATTTCCACAAAATTTACTTAATTCAGTCAGAGTTATGAATACATGAGGATGTCGCCAGTACCTACTCCTTTCCAGACATTTTTCGTACCAACTTTTCATTTCACCCCTAAACATAATAACATTTATAATATTTAAAATACTTGCATATTATTTTTTTCTCTCAACTATACTAAAATAGTGTTCAGTAATAATAATTGTATAATAATATATAACAATTTGCTGTTTCACGTCCCATCTAAAAAAGGAGGATGCATAAAAAGGCAAGCATATTACTAAGGATCGGAAACCTTTTTCATGGTCTGTGTTATTTAACTGGAAAAAAAAACCGACATTAATGTACATTTTTAATTTACTTTAATATTGGATTTATTTTATGGACGATTAAATAAGTGGAATATGAGGGGAATCGATAACCGACACCGTAGTACCACTACTGCGGTATTGAGAATGATATTTTCTCGTAGTGTTTGGGCTCATCAACCCGTTAAAGTCGTCTGGTAGCCGGAGTTGACAAACCGTGTGCATCGCATGAACAACGAAATAATGTACACATAATATTACATTATGCGTTATCGTTATTGTCGGTTTTGCGCATTTCGTCGTATCCGCTGAAAGGAATATTTACCGTCGCGACTGCCGGGCAATAATGTACTCGCGCGCACACAAAACGGTCGCCGTCGTTTAATTATAGCCCGTCATCCCACTCACACCCTCTGCTCACCGGCCGACGACGTCACTGGTACCGTCTTCCAAATAGGGCTGTGCACCCGTAACGTCCTGTGCACATAGAAATACATATAATGTCGTACGTACGAACCTTTTACCAGTCCGCTCGCGTAGGATTATTAAATGCATATATGTCTAGAGTGCGTATATATATATATGACACATGCGTATTATATAATATACTTGGCAGTCTGCTCGTGGACATATAATAATATACACCTGACCCCGCATCGCGGCACATCCCCCTCGCCAAGGGTCATCGTCGCGTTTTCCTACTGCTCCTTCACCCATCCTCTCGATAACGGTCAAAAGTCATAATATAAACGCCCCGAGGATATTTCGAGTTCTGTTATAACACACACACATATTTATATATATATATATATTCAATATTACATAGTATAGGCAGGCTGCACCGTATATTATATATATATATATATATGTACACACACATCCTCGTATACTATTCCCATCGGTGACATTCTACGCCGTCTATACATAGGATATTATACACGATATCGGTTCGTGTAATACAGCAGGTATTTTGTCTGCTGTAAGCGAAGATTGTTTTTTTCGTTTTTTTTTTTTTTATTTATTTGATTCTTCTTTTATTTTTTTATACGAGCACTTCGTATACATTACCCCCCCCTCCCCCAGCAAAGACTGCGACGAACCCTGCGCGACATTCTTATATGCAATTCAATTATAAACGTAGACGGTGGTGGTAGGGGGAGACATCAGCTCTCCGCCGTATCCTGTATGATGACTCTAATCGCGAGATGTGAATGAAATGTCATTCACAACAAGTGACTTTCGTTAATAGAATTCTTCGGAGAAATTGTTTTTTTTTTTTCTCTCTACCCTCCTTTTCTTTTAAAAATCTACTCAAACTAGACTTCCAATACTAATTATTAATCACTATATCTTTATATATATATATATATATATATATTGACACGAGTAAATTAAATTAAATGTATATCCACGGAAGCTATGGATTGTCCATAAGTCAAGTTATGACTTATAAGTCACAACAAATATTAATCACCATAAAAATTGACGATACAAGATAGTGAAATTCGATTAGTTTATTTTTCCATGAGTAAGTACAATAAGACAACTGAATAATGTAAGCGAATCCTGACTATGAACGTAATTCATTAAGATAATATACATTATAGGTTATTATATTAAAGTTCATGGTAATTGTAAAATAATATATTTTTATTTTTCAAAATTAACTTATAAAAAGAAATTTGATAACTTAATATTAATAAAATGATCGGTTTGAAATTAAAAATAACATAACATTTGTTTTCCCATTCTCCTGAAAACCTAGGAAATACCACTCAGTTCTTTTTGTCGTAAAGTAATCGATTAATATCACATTAGTGTACATAGTTTATTACTAGTTACTACCTACCACAATGATACTATCCAGCAGACAAAGCTATTAACTATCTTCATAGAGATGTTGGTACATCTCAAGATTTTGGTAAGCTAATATCACCTATAACTTATCCCAAATTCTAAAAACAAAACGATAAAAATATACATATTTCAACAGTTAAATTTCTAACTCTGCTCACTCATCAGAATGGTGATAAATTAATAATTATTATTTTATATAGGTTTAATTTTATACTCAATTATTTAGAGAATGCGTGATTTTCTAAAGCATCAAAGTGTTATTACTCCTTCACTAAGATTTGTCTTTTTATTTATTATAAATATAATGGCTGTACAATTAAAGAGATATCGCATAAATATTTCTGATCGGTATTCGGTGTTTGTTCGTGCTTGTTAAAGAAAAAGTTGCTTACCAAACACGTATAAGCAGCTTTGGATTCACAAAACTTGAAAGGGGCTGAAACCCCTTGAGCAAAACTTTCCTGCCCTACGTAGACGATGGGGTCAATCGAAGTCGATCACTCCACAGTACTATCAATACGTGCGCAACTCAACATTTCATCGCTCGTTATAAATTCGTGGACGTGGAAATGATATAACTATAAACCGCGGACACCACTCAACATCGATGACATGAGTTCGGAACTTCAATACAACATTATGTACACCCGGACGAAGACCAAGTACTAAATTATAATATCATTTAAATAATATTATATTATTATTATTAATATATTCTATTTATGCATTGTATCATATTATTATTAATACGGTTGTATTATTAAATAAAGTATTCTAGATGGGAACGAATAAGGAGCATATTATACTTATACTCGTATTGTTGTTAGTATATTATACTTGCAAACATATTATATAACATAATTACGATAATTATGTGTGATAAGTTTCAGAGCCAAACACACTTTAAGTGTATAATATACATATGTATGCATACTACATACACACACGTTTATGATGATAATACATATTTTGTTTACAGCTCAGCCTGTTCGAAACGCGTGTTCGAATAGACATATGTTATCATAATCAAGACACCTACTCGCGCGAGTAATTGTCCTGTGGAAATTTTATTCGAATATCGTAAAGCGGCGCAATTAAAATTAATAATTATATCGTGTATAAATTTACCTTTGACGCGAAAATAATGAATCGTCTCGTTTGCGTCGAAAAAGCGCAATTGTTACTTCACTAATGATTCATTAGTAGCGCGTGACTGATGAAAACCTATTTAGTCATCTCATCCTCCACCCCCGCTTTTTAACACCGTCCCGCCACGTTCATGACCGTAACGATATCACGTATATTATTCAAATAGCGCGCTAGTGGTTTGTAATTTTCCGTTTTCAACAGAGCACTAATATTTATTATATAACTATAATACTATCTACGCACAACTGGACCACGGTAACAATATCATAATTGGAACATCTTATATGCGTCCCGTGAAAAAGGTATTTGCGAAATGTGCCCCACTGTATCAATCAGGTATCGGTATGATTTTTTTCGTCTTCTGGTTTTAAGTGTTTTCCATGTCTTAAGATATATTATAAATATAAACTATAGGATTGATTTCGTTTTCTATTCCGGAAATATGGGACGAATAGAGGAGTCAGCAATTGTTGGTCATATATTTTTGGATTATTATTCGTAAATCTAGATGAAACAGGTTACTAGTTTTTTTCATTCAAGTTTTCATACAATCTGTTGATCCTAAAGTTGTATATTTGGCTGATTATTTAGTCAACAACGATATTTCAGAAGAATCACTTTTTGCTCCATTAATAAAAGTAATATTGCAATAACAATATTATTAATATCCTAACCATCATCACCACCACCACCATTACCGAGCGGAGACGGACCATGCGTTGAATACTGAAAACCAGAAAAGGTTGAAAAGTGTATGCGACGCTTAATCCAGTGTATAATAACATTATCTTCATGGGCAGGGACGATCTCAGAAAAAAATCATGGGGGGTATAGTTTTCAAAATTTTTGTTGGCAATTAAATTATTTTTAGTTACATACCATAAATTTATAATTGTATTATTACATTATGTTTCAATTGAATTTTAAGTTAAAATTTAGAAATATCTTACTTATTATTTTTAATTTATATCAAAATAGAATAAAGTCAAAAAACATATTAAATAGGTATTTATTATAATTTATCAATTATTAATTATCATACAATCTTTATATTTAAGAACTATAACAATATGTTATCTGTTATGTCTTTTTCGCTACTCAACATAATTTATAGTCATTATTAGAAACACTTTCACAATCAAAACACTCAAGTTTAATTCTTTTCTGTTTCGATTCCGACATGTGTTTTAATAAAACATATTACAATTCACAAATTCACCAAAAATTTATTTAATAATTTTTAGATTCTGAACGGAGTGATGGAATCTATTGGTTTTACAATGATGTGTGTTTTTTATTTTATTTTTTTTATTGTGTCACCCCCCCCCCATGAACCATCATCGATTTATCCCTTTTCATGGGAGTTATTGACTACGTTGTGTCTCGATACCCGTGAATTACATTATATTAAACGTCACAGATCGAAAAAAAAGGATAAATTTCTTTCACTAATAACGTAAACGTTTTGCGGTTAGTGGAGCGTAGCAATATATATGCAATTATCGATACGGCACATTGACATGAACAGCACTGTAAAATATCAGTTAACTTATTAAAACCACGAGAGTGATATACTCCGGACGGTTATATAATATATATTTTATTATCTTGTTGGTGCTGAAGAAAACACAAATAATATGTATATTCGAGAAAAAAAATTTTGAGAACACAAATATTACCTATATGCGAATTTCTGTGATTTTTTTCTGTTTAAAAATAGGTACATAAAAAACATTTACCTCGTATTATAATTTATCATACTCGTATATAATTTTGCTGTTATATTACACCACCTAACGAATGATGTTGGATGAACCGTATCAATTAATGATAATTCAACTGCTTTTGTACGAATAAAAATTGTTTCAAATGACATTTTGTACAAACTACAATTTTATTTTATGTATTTCTTTAAAACTTTTATCATATGAACATTCTGATTAATTGAATAAATTGCATGCTTAATTTCCAGAAAAAATAATTTAAGTACCTAAATATCATGTTTTTTTTCCTTATTATAAGAAATAAAATACAATGATTTTAAATAAACAATAAATTAATTGTCATCCATCTCCGTGGCTAAACTGAAAATAAAAATAAAGAAAGAACTTAGTATCGATAATATTGTTTTCTAAAGTTTCCAAAATATAATATAATATCATATATTCCAGGTCATAGATATTATTTAAGTACTTAAAAGTAAACATTATTGTTATATTATTGAAATTATAATTATATGTTTGTTTAGAAAAAATTGTAAATCCCAATTACGAGTGTTTGGAACATAAATGATTAAAAAAAAAATTAAATTATTAAATTAAAATGATTAAAAAACTTTTATAAACAATTGAATTCTGGATAAAATTTAATATTATTGCTTGCATTGTAAATTGTACAAGTACTTTATAATATGTCATTGTGCGACACAATTTCTTACATTATCCAATAACAATCAACACGGATTTTTTGCAAACTATATGTCGTTCAACCAACTTCGACAAATATACATGCAGTACATCTGTACGTAATATCAGTTCATATACATTGAATTCCAACTTGGTGGAGTCTATTACCCGAATCACTGTCAACTTCATTAACATAGACACTATTCAATTTGACATTATGCTTACTACTTTGTTTGATAACAATTTGTATTGCAGAATACTGAACAATGTAACATACTTACGTGTGCATGTGTGTGTTTTTGAATACATATAACAACATTATATATTATTCACGACATATTAGTGTGTATGTGTAGCAACGATCTGTGGCACGGAAAACGAGCTTCGGTGGAAATCCTGTCATAACGTGTTTAAGAAATGTAGTCACTTTTTAGACAATTCTCATCTTTCTTTTATTCCCCCTGGGCAGTAATATATTTTTCAATTACTGCACAGTATACACACGTAATAATGTAAGTAATGACATATAAATAAATATATAAATGTAAAAAAACGGGTAGGCCTTGCTTTGCTGTACAGTTGGAGGCGAAGTGCACCTCGTTTATAGGATAGGTCATTATTACAATGGATTTGTTAAATTTGAATGCAATGATAGGTATCATTGTATACGAATAACGATTCTAAACGGAGTTAATATGTTTGTCTAAAATGTATATATAATAATATAGTATTTTATATTTAAATTGAATTATAATGCAATTTCGTAAAAATTTAAATTTAAAACAGTCATAAAATTTTTCTTCTTAAGTCTGGTAGAATTTTTTTTATATATTTTTGAAGGTAAGCTTATGGACAACCAAGCGTTAAAATTTTGAATCTTAAGTATAAACAGAAAAAATTTTATGAATTTTCAACTACAAAATAACTTGTAATTTATCGCGATTTTAACATAGTTTATACAAATTTGAACTTTATGGGCTTATAAAAAAAATTTGAGTGAAACGATTTCCGATATTTTTTAGTTACAATAAGTTTAACTTATTATAATCCTTGTGTTAAATTTTTGATAGTTTTTGGTCAGCCAATTAAATTTTATAGATGTTTAAAATAAATATTTTTTTTACAAAAATCAAAAATTTAAATTGTCCATAAATATGTCAAAATATGTCAAAATACTTTGAAAACATAACCACGTATAGAGAGTGCTAATATAAAGATTTGGTAAAAATTTCAAGTTGTTGCGGTTTTTGTTTTTGAGTTAGATCATTTTAAAAAAAATGCATTTTGGAAAAACGTTATTTTGCGTAAAATTTTCCGTTTTTTTGTAATTTTTTTATCGTTTTTTTTTTTTTGATTTTTTTAAAAAGTATTCAAAAAGTTGGATTTTTGACGTACCCAAGTATCATTTACATTCACTTTCCTGAAAAAGTTGTTGTTTAAGAAAATCGAAGCATTTTTACTGCCAAAAAAGGTGTCGTCAGGCACAAAAAAAAAAAAAAATACACATTATTGTAAAATCAATAGATTCCATCACTCCGTTCAGAATCTAAAATGAGAATCTTTTATGCCAACTATGATCTCGGGAACTAATCATCCAATCGTTATGTGGTATTTTTTAATGATACCTATAGCAAAGAAGGTTTTAGAAGCTTATTTTAGATCCTATAAGTTAATTAACTATTGAGTTATTGATTTTAATAAATAATTGGCACTTATGCACTTATTGACTATCCCGTGCAAGACTACAAGGACTCAAATATTAATAAATATAAAGTAAAGTCCTATGCATAGACCAAAAATTGTATTCAAAAATAATTTTTAATTTCATATTTTATAGATGAAACTTGAAAATATGTGAAAATTTATTCAAATTTCAAATCGCTAAACAAAAAAAAAAAAATCTTTTTTTGGAGTAAAGAAAGTAATTTACTTAAAATTTCATATTGAAATAAAAGGTTTATAATATCAAATCAACACATTTACAGTAAATTTAATTTGTTGTTAAATAATATTTGTTATTTAATATTATTGTTTTTATTGTTGTTATTAATCTAAATTATCGTGGACCTTCAGGCAATACTGAAGACAACGACTACTGGGGCAGCAATATACTATAGAACAAGGGTGGCGAACTTTTTCGAGGTTGCCCAAATTTGAAATCAAATTTCTTGAAATATGCTCGCGTGCCAAAAGAAATTACTTTTTACTAGGTATAAGATTAAAGAAAAATCATGCAATAATTATACACATATTATTTTATATAGATTTTATATAACTTTAATTATATAAAATAGATTTTTAAATAATCACGAAGTATTAAATACAATTTTACTATTAGTTATTAGATAAGGACGATAGGTGCTATATTTTTTTATGATTTCCCTTGTGGCATTTTACAAATACATTTTCTCACCTATATTATAACAAAATTATATAATATTGATTCTACAAATATCTTATGCTAAATTTTGAATGTATAGTTTAATATAAACATTTTATTACAGTTAATATTTTTATTAATACTTGGCTTAATACTTTGGAAAATTGACCAACGTGCCACTTCTGGCACGCGTGCCATAGGTTCGACACCCCTGCTATAGTATATACTATATAATTTATAATTATGGTTTATTTATATTTAAATGTATAGTTTTTCAATGTAACAGAATAAAATAAGTTGAAACGAAATATTATTAAGTAAATTAAGTACAAAGTACATACTGAATTTGCCATTTTATATCTTGTATACGGTATTTTTCTTTTTCGTCAGTTCAATAAATTAACATACCTACTTTTTTACGTATTTAAAATAAACATTTTCCATCCCGGTTAGAAGTTATTAACGTTTTAAATAAGCGTCTAATTACTAATTTAAAGTATGACGTTAAACTTGTACTCTGATAAATAATAATAAAAAAAAAGACTAACGTTTGCACTTTAAGCGAATCACGAAAAATAAAAGACCTAATGATCAAAATGAAAATAAATACTTAGAGTATTATGTACAATTATTGTTGCTGTTACTGCAAAATCATTTAGATGTATAATATTACTACGTATTTTTCATTATACGGTACTGGAGGGATATACTTGCAGTTAAATAAAATAAGAAACTATGTGCACGCATGAACCAATTAATTATACACGAGTATGGTTTTTTGTAGTCGGGTCACGTGTTTGTTAATTTGGAATAGGTAAGTGTAAAAAAATTTGGTAAAAACGATAAAAAAAAAATTAATTTACATCCGGTTACTTTTTTCTCCAATTTAATTCATTAGTACTGTTTATAACTTACTACCGCTACTATTATACCTACTTTACATTTTGCACAAATATATAGAATTTTTCTCCACGATAAAATCGCATAATATACTTTACTAACCAAACCTATTAGCCTCTATTAAACAATCATATTTTCGAGTCATGACGATAAGAATAAAATCGCGTTCATAAAAATTGAATACCTATTATAAATCACGGCAAAGAGACCTTGGCTAAGTAAATTTGCTTCGTCACGAGCGAAAACGGATGATAGTATCGAATTTTCGGTGCGTCTCTTTCTCCAACATACTCTTTCCCGTCGTTTAGTGTGCACTTTTCTCATAATAATATATATTCTTATATTCATTTCCGTAGACAGACACTGGCATAGTCCACTCCCGGAAGTCCTGTGAGGTATAAGAAATTTGATATAGTTACATAGTCATTATATTAAAATGCGTATACCTAATCACAAAATACGCAACCAAAAAGATGTCTGCCCCTCGAACAGGCATAATAAAAATAATTTCACACCCCTCTCATGACTATCTCCTGAAACCTCTTTATATAAAGGTGCACGAAATCCTTGAAGAGATATCCTTCAACATCAACCTAACCTATAGAAACAATTTCAACAATCCCTCCATGGAACATGAACCGCATAGAAGCCAACACAGACCTTATCCAATTTAACAAAAAAGACACACCTCATTATCTGATCATTAATACTTTCTACGAAATAATAAACTTTGAATTCCAAAACTACTACTAACTCTAAACAGACGCCTCCAAAACAACAAATGAAACTGGTTTTGCCATCACCCACAGGGATGATAACAGTCTTTACAAAATAGCCCCTTTCTCAAGCATATACACTGCAGAAACTTTCGCCATACTTGAAGCTATATTAATCGCACTTTCCTCTGACCACGATAAAGTCCTCATCCTAAGTGACTTTATGAGCGCAGTCACCTCAGTAGCCAACATACACACAAAATGTAATCTCGCCAGTAAAAAACAGTAGGCTAATAAACATTTGTATTTGAAGCCTTAAAATTAATAAAAAAAAATAAAAATATATTAAAATACAGTCAAACTATTTTCCAATTATATTAAAGAAATCATTCATGAAGTTTTTATCTAACATATTAGTTTTATACCTACTATTTTTTTACATTACTTTATAGTTATTTAATAATATCTGCAGCCTTAAATCTTATGGTGAATTGCTTTTCTGTACATTTGAAATACAAATACACCATTACTGACTCAAAAACAACATCAACAATAACAAAATCGATGACAAAAATAATAATAATCCCTACTATACCACCATATCGCATGCTAGTATTATAAATTACACATCACTGTTCATCATTATATCTTAAAAACTATAAAATAAAATAACTAGACAATTATTATAACGATTCCTCTAATTCTCTAGAAGTGTAATAAAAAAAAAAAAAAATGTGAAAATGTTTATAAATATGGGCTCCAACTAAATCTTTTCTTTGTTAAAATGAGTGTGCGCCAATAATTATAATGTTAATTCATTTAACATTTCGAAGAAATTTAACAATATAATATATTAGCAATATATAGGTAATGTGTAAATGCACTAGATAGAATTTATTAAAAATAAAATATTAAGGGTTGAAACAGTTTTGGGTTGGACGGACATTTTTTCAATTTTTGGTAACGTGGGCGTTAAATCTATTGAAATTTTTTTCATGTCTATTTTCATGTTTTTTTTTTTTTACCAACGTTAAACAGGTGAACTAAATAATTTAATATGGTATTCAAAACTATACCTCTACCAAAACTTTTCCGTGCGAAGCCGGATAGTTTCGTATACTAGGCGTGCCCAACCTTTTTCAACTTACGGGCCACATTCGAAATTTATATTTATACTGAGTGCCGTATATACTTCGAGTTTTTTTTTTTTCATTAATTTTAATAAAATGTTCAATATATATATATATATATATATATATACGTATTAGATATATCTATTGTACATTTTATCTGATATAATATTATCTTTGTTCACTCTAAATGTATATGATTAAAGTAATGAATATTTTCACACTATAGTTGCTAGTTTATTTTCGTCATTAGAAACTGCAAGTTTGCATTTTTGTTTACAAAAAATAATTAATTAAATTTAAATTTTTAATAATTACCATTTAATTTGTAATTTTAATAATGTGTTTCGAAATAAAAAGCGCAAAATTGATACCAAATGCGGTGTGTTCAATGATAATTGGAGTCTTAGTTATTTTTTACTGAGTAACATAATAAAGTCATGTGTTTGATATGCTAAAAAACTGTCATGGTCTTTAAAGAATTTAATATTAAAAGACATTATGAAAATAAACATCAAAGCAAATATGTCAATTGTAAAAGTACATATTTATCGTAATTTTATTCTTTTGAAGAGGGTATTTATGTAAGAAAATGTAGAAATAAATGTTTAAATTTATATTTTTAAAATCCAATGTGAACGAGTCGAAAATGTATTTGAAAAACATAATAAAAGTAAGAAGGAAATCATTCGAGCAAGTAATGAAGTAGCTAACTTAATACCTAAATATTGAGATTTTATTTTATCGAAATTGTAATATTGGTCAACCTAAAAAAGTAAAATATTTAATCTCAAACAAGGTGTTCTTAACTATATTTTGTTACTGTATAGTACCTATAATCATCATTATGATGTATATATTATATATTTACGTTGTTATCATAGGTAATATGCATGACACATAATGATGTTTGCGTTTATTTCGTATAATAATGACATGCTTTAAGATAGAAAAAGTTGTATTTATTTATAAGTTATAACGAAACGTTTATCGGTATTTTAATTAAACCTCATATATTATGTAGTATACCAGCCCACCTCGCGCGGAGAACATGGTCCTGCGGCGTATTTTGCATGTGGGCGATTTTTTGGTTCTACCTCGTGCGTGCATTTGTCTAGCACTCTAGCCCCCGCGTTTGTCTCGTGTTTTTATCGCGTATCGTGCGGGATACGTGCCAAAAGTAATTCACCGAATTCCGTGCTACAGGACACGGGATTATAATATATAGTTGGCCACAATGAACCCTAACCCAGCCAGAGAAAAATATAAACAATCGCTTCCCGGTCACCTACTTCGCAGCCGATTCCGAGAAATCGATCGCGCGTATATTATTATTATATGATTATTATTTTACAACAGTATCATACGCCGTTTATGTAATAATACAGTTTTTGCTCGAAAAAACTACCTCGTTGGACCCATCTCGAACGCACTCGTCCTAGTATCCCGCGAGCCATAAATTTTCGAACAGTGTTTTCGAATAAAACCTGGGCGTTATGAGTTTTTCGAACTCGGAAAACTTACATGGATTATTGTCCCCGTGAACGTATATTTCCATATTGTATTTATCAACGTCATGGTAGTGACATATTGGGCATCATAGAATCATCGTAAATAATTCTGTGTGATCTTACGCGCAAAACATCGTGGGCATAATTCTAGAGTCTAAGTGTTTGAATATGTTATAAATATTGTACACGATATAAAATAGAAACGTTCAACATAGAAATAGTTATGTGAACAAAAAATTCAGTTAAAGCAGAAAAAAAATTTAAAAACGAAAATTTGACTTTGGACTATGGTTAAATTTTGTTGTTAATGATTAATACAAATTGTAATATATTATTTATTGAATGATAAAAATTATACGGTATATTACGTAAATACTTCGAGATTTATCATGAGCTATTTATTCATGAACTTTGACGTTTGGTTTTTTTTTTTTTTTTTCAATATTATACAATACATTTCAATATGTCACGAGAAAAAAGGGCTCATTGATCACCATTGCCGTGTATAATTCCAGGAAGGACGGCATAAAACAAATAGAGTATGTTTATGTTCAATGTTATAGACTCAAACAAATGGCTATATTTCGTATGAAGATATTTTGGTGACACTGAAAAATATCGTATTTTGTTGGCTTGACTTATCATTTTTTTTTTTTTTTTTTTGGTAAATCATTACTAACACATTTGTGACTTATTAAGTTACATACGTGAAACAACGATGCATTATAGTAAAACTAGTTTGAATCGTATCCATTAGCATGTGTTATTTCTTTTTGTGCATTTTCGGGATGATTCCAACATCTGATGAACTATTGTAAAAAAAAAGAACGAAGGGGCCTCGCTTTGCTACACAATTGGGGGCGGAGTACACTTCGTTTATAGGATAGGTCATTATTACAATGGATTTGTTAAATTTGAATGCAATGATAGATATCATTGTATACGAATAACGATTCTGAACGGAGTTAATATGTTTGTCTAAAATGTGTATATAATAATAAAATGTTTTATATTTAAATTGAATTATAATGCAATTTCGTAAAAATTTAAATTTCAAACAGTCATAATTTTTTTTCTTTTAAGTCCGGTAGAAATTTTTTTTATATATTTTTGAAGATTAGCTCATGGACAAATAAGTGTTAAAGTTTTGAACCTTAAGTATAAACAAAAAAATTTTATGAATTTTCAACTACAAAATAACTTGCAAATTATCATGATTTTAACATATTTTATACAAATTTGAATTTTATGGGCATATAAAAAAAATTTGAGTAAAAGATCTCCGATATTTTTTAGTTACTATTATTATAACTTATAATTAATTCTTTAATACATTTTCAGGAGTTTTTGGACAGCCAAATAAATTTTATAGATATTTTAAAAAAAAAAAACTTACAAAAATCGAAAATTTAAATTGTCTATAAATAGGTTAAAATATGTCAAATTACTTTGAAAAATTATGTATGTATAGAGAATGCCAATATAAAGATTTGGTGAAAATTTCAAGTGGTTGCGGTTTTTCGTTTTTGAGTTAGAGTATTTGAAAAAAATGTTTTTTGTAAAAACGTGAAGTTGCATAAAATTTCACGTTTTTTCGTAATTTTTTTATCGTTTCGTTTTTTTCAAAAAGTATAAAAAAAGTTGGATTTTTGAATCACCTAAGTACCATTTAAATTCACTTTCCTTTCAGAAAAGTTGCTGTTTAAGAAAATCGAAGCATTTTTACTGCTCCAAAATGTGATGACAGACACAAAAAAAAAAAAAAAAACACACATCATTGTAAAATCAATAGATTCCATCACTCGGTTCAGAATCTAAAAAACATTATATGTATTTTAGACCATAAATGACATCAATTAATTCTGAAAATCTTTTATAACCTAAACTTATAATGAAATTGCTTCTAGGATGCGTCGTACAACAACTAATATAATATCAAAATAAAATATTACAGACGTTGAAAAATAGATGGCTTTCGTTTATGAATTTGCTTTGAAATATTTTTACTTGGAATAAAACAAAATTATTTCTGTTTAAATATATATATTTAATGACATTTGGAGTAACCAATGCTTTTTAATACTGTAAAAGCTGGAATTTAACAAAGAAGACATTTTGTAATTTATTAATTCATTTTGGATCATGTATAAAACTGTGTGTTAATGCATTACATGGTTAAAATATAAACATTAGATAGTAATCATAATATTTAGTATCTATGAAGATGTAAATCTAAAAATGTTCTCTTAAAGAAGGGTGATTTTGAGAAAGCAGCAACAACCAAGATATTAATTTCTACTATTGATAATCTCCTATACATTCACCCCTGTTGCTCAATTTAAACTTAATTTACTAGGATGTTTGAACTTTTGGTTTAGCCTAATTGAAATGTCTAGTTTCACCTATAGTTTAAGTATATATATATAACCACACACGCATACACATAATGAAGTTTTCAAACCTATTACATACCATAATATTATATGGTCCATAATACATGATATATATACGTGTCAAGGGGTGTTTCTTGCAACTAGTCTACGTGCACCCGTAACGACAACAATAACAACGCAATCGATCCGTGGCACTGTGTGGGGCGAAATTATTCCATATGAGAGTATAAGCATAATGTAGTTCTAAAGAGCGTCAAAATACGTACATGGTGGCATGGCACGTGCAGGGGCAGATAGTTATGTAATAATATGTAAAATGTGAGTGATCTGAATGAAATATCCTCTAAACAAGTCCGGAGAAGTGAACTTTTCGTGGAAAATTGTAGAACGAGCGATACACACACACACACACACACACACACATACACGTGAATATGCAACGATATCCTATCTATTGCGGCGGCGGTGATAAAACGTCGAAAATGTTAACCATTCTTTCATCGAGCTTCGCAGTAGTATATCTCCGTTCCCAAAACGACATTATAATGAACAATGCTCTTTGTGTATCCGAAACAAATAACACTACACTGACACAAAGATTTCGTTCGCAACTCAAATATATACGTGTAAGTGTGTGAGTGTGTTTGTTATCGGAGCTTTACATTTGGCATACTGTGAAACACGTCAGGTAGAACAAAAAGTGAAGTAACATTTGAAAGCCGTTAAAAGAAAAAAATCATATTTCATATAATTACTATTACAAAACTATTAATTTTATCTTAATTTCGAATCGGATTGCTAAACAACTTCAATGTATAAATAAATACATATATTTATGAATATCATAAAACTAGTTTATTATATTTATTAATGATAGTGATTTTCATATGTGTACATTACTGACTGCAGGTACGATTGTATGTGTGTGTGTGTGTTTTTTTGTAATTTTTGACTGTCTTGGTTTCTTACAGTTTCTAAACGCATGTTTAGACTTTTTATAATTTATTTCTCCCAGGAATCCTCCTCGAAGGCTAAAGTGACAACGATCTAGGGTTCTTTCCAGTTTGTAACTATAATAATTTATAATTTATTTAAATAAAACCCGTCGAAGTTCAATTGATCATCAATGGACAACGTCTTTAACTTACACTCATTTCACCTATCATGGGCATCTCACTACTAAATGAAACAGATTGGCGATTAATCAAAATTAAAGTAAAAAAAAATTAATTACGCTTGTATAGTATATAATATACTTGACCACGTGCACAAATCATAGAATCGTATACAGTATACTACCTGCTGCATGGGTGCCGTATAAATAAAGAATTGTTATTATTTCAGTTTAGTACACTCATTGATCGAATGAAACCATTTCCATGTGCAAACTTTTTTCATCCTATGGAGGTTGACGACATTTTGTTCATAACACGTGCATAGCATGTAGTATAATTTATACGCACGTATTTATATATTTTTCAAATATTACAATCAATCTATATCGCATATATAGATTTTAAGATTAAATTCGAATTAGCAGCAGTAAAATTTACTTGATGCTGAAGTTCCCAAATTTCCGATTTAAAATTTCGTCAAAATTGATTGGATTATGAAAAAAATTTGATTCTTTCAATGTTTTATTGTACTTGCGCGAGGCAAACAAACAAATATGTTAAACATTTGATATCAACTAAAGTAGACTTCAATAGATGAATTCAAATGCGTTTAGAAAATCCTGCAATCGTTTACTGTATCATTCGGTTGATTGGTACATTATAAACGAAAACTACGTCTAAATTTTATTTGGTCCACAATAATAATGACCAGAATACATAACGATGTCCAATCGACTCTAAGTGGTACCCTTTGCGGACGTATATATTGTATTGTTATTCCATTCAACCGAGTCTGAAAAATATAAAACCGTTGAGAATTAACGCGGAAAGTAATATTATAGGTATTTATGATGACGATCTTATAATAGTTACGTGTGTGCGTAACGTATAAGTATAATATATCAAACCCTGTCAGCGGAATAGTCTCGTTTGATTAAACTGGGAGTACGTTGAACTTACGTGTATTAATTTGCGCGTGTAATGTAATATAAACGCGTTGAATCAAAGGGAAATGTTTAAAATCGCGTTCTACCACCGTCATAAGTATATGAACACGAAACCGAATTTCATATGACGTAGGTATATGCACCGCGCGTATAATGAATTAAAACTTATACGAATAAAGACAACTTCCAGCCCTAGCTATCACTACGTATACGATTTACCACACGTTTAATACACGCGTAGCACAAGCGAATCGAAATTATTACTTGGCGAATATTATGCTTGTATTAATATCTATATTATAAGTCCTCGAACAAGTTCTCGAGTCGACAACGGCGTCGCGTTTTCAGTACAGGCTTTGTTTGTAATTCAAAGATGAGGGAACGCATGATGTTTAGTATTCAAAATGCGTGTTTGATGTGAATGTCATATCGTGATCATTGTCATCATTTGAACCCAAGGTGTTTATGTGAACATCTGACGGTCGGTTCGTACACGAGCGTGAACAAATACAAGAAAACAAAGAAAAGTAATTCTTTAATTTAAGATACCCCCCTTCCAAGTTTTAAGTTCAAATCGACAAAGAATCACGAATATATTATCCAACTTATAACTATGAATGCGTACGTAGGATATTAAAATCTTTAAGTTTTCACAGCATCTAGATAATTTATTACCACACTATGCACAATAATAATATATTATAATAACAATATTTGGTTTGTCATCGGGGGAAAAAAATCATGAAAATTTAAATTTACCAAAATCCATTGTATTTCGGTTAATAATCCTGCAGATGTCTGTCTGATTATCGAGCAATCGCTATACAAACTAATAATAATTATGATTTCCTAGTGTTTTCATTGTGTTCACTTGTCGAATAATAGAAACCTATCATAATAAAAAGCATATTACATATCAAACTATATATAATATTAAAATACTAGATCTATTATTAATGTATAGTTGAAAATGTTTTTTTTTAATTTGTTGTAAAATACTATATATATATATATATATATATATACCTACTTATAGTTATCAATATACGTGTGTAAAAAAAAAAAAAATACGAAATACGTTTTTTGAATTAAAAAAATCAAAAACATGAGCTTACTAAATATTATTTATCTCATTAAGTATGATCGAAAGTATCTAGAAGTTATAAATAAGCCACTTGAAAAAAAATTCGAAAATATTTAAATTTTTAGGCTTTTATATCGAGTATTATAATCGTGGTTTGCTTCAACAAATGGATTTCGAAACGATATGTTTTGTAATTTTTTTTTTTTTTAAGTGAATCATTACAGCAACTACAATATAGTTATATACCCGTATGTATTTTGGGGAAATATTGTAAATTCACATAACTATGAGGGTGGTAAATAATTTTAAAATATTGTAATTTTCATCGAAAATAATATTATAATATGCTGCTTGATCAACTATAAAATGAAGTGTAATAAAAAACAAAAAAAAAAAAAAAACAAATAACTTTTAGGCTAACTCAGGACCATTATCACTCATCAATGGTAAACTAGGATATGTTGTTTATAGTCAAACAGAGGATAGATAGTTTATATTTAATACGATCCTTATTCGATGTATATCCAACCTATCATACACAGTTGAGTTACATTAGCACCACCAAAATCGAAATAAAATCGTAGTAAAAATAGATTTTAACTGGTTTGGGATGGTGTACGAATGTTGAAACTACAATTACAAATGTGTACAAATGGAATAACAATTGTTGGTGTAAACATTTTTTGGGATTTCGATATTGGTGGTGCTAATGTAACTTAACTATCATACACTACTATTTAAAAAAATACTAAGACACTGAAACTATACTCTATAGTGTATACTGATAGTTCATAACTCCACAAAACCTCTACCGTACTTATTTAATTTTTTATTTAAATAATTATTCGTTCAAAATACGAACTAAAATGCTTCCCGCATTATAGGTAGCCAAAGAACATACTATTAATTATTAAGAACACGCACTATGGTCCATTCATGTAAAATCGTTTTCAACACCAAAATTCTTGAGTTCATGATTGTTCAAAGAACAGATAAATGTATACATTTGTTTTTAGTATTATAACTGCCCTAGGAATAAACCGTTTTAAGCAGTATGCTTATCCATGTATAGTATATAGGGTAGTAGAGAATGCTCTACAACCCATATTTCCAAATTGTATTTAGTTCCTCACTTTACTCGTAAATTCGATTGAATATTATCGCGTTTGGATCTCTATAAAAACTGCTGACTTCCAAGTGAATAATATGAAAGTCGTCGAGTTATAAGTCACCCTCACTTTTTTTTTAAAAAAAAAAGAAACGTACAGCTTAATGATTTCATCTCGGGATATTCAATATTATTCTGGTATTGCTTTGTATACAAACTATAACTAATAGTTTAAAAAAACAAAAAAAAAAAACATAGAATAATACAGAGTATATATTTACAATGGAAAAACGATGCATTAATCAATGACAATGCTTTTATATAGAGTAGGGTAGAAGAGTTTTTGTTAAGTCCACTAGAGGTAAATACAATAGCATGTATTTAATATGGGCAGAATGTACGATTATGATCGGCTGTTCATTTCAACTAGAATATGAAATATTATTATCAATGTTTTATCCCTAAAGAAAATAAAGCACAATGATATGTAAAGTAGTGTGTTTAATTTATTTTGAATAGTAAAAGTAAGTATAAAACGTACACTAGTGCATATCAGTTGGCACATAAAATAGCAAACGTTAAACAAATAGTTATGATACCATAATGAATTCAATGCCTTTAACAATAGGGTATCTCATCTTCACTCGATTTACAATCCAATTGTAAATTCGTAAAATATTAAAATGAGGAATTGAGCTAAGAATGAATTTTACTAAGAAAAAACAAATGTTACTGTAATATTAGAGTGTTACTATTGTGCCATAGTTGGATTTTTATTATTACTTCCCTAATATTGTAAATAAAATACTTTTTTTTTAGTATTTTTATAATATTTTACCTATAAAGTTGTTATATCATTTAAAAAGTAATTTATATAATTACTATTATTAAGTTATTAATATTTTAAATAAAAATAAAGATTATTAATTTACTTTGTCATATTATTTATGATTTTTAGGACTTATATCTATATTTTATACATTAGGGTCATTGATGGTCGTCATATTGTAATTCAGTCATGCAAGAAGTGACAAATTGAAATAATTATTAAGTAATACAAATTAAAAATTTAAAAAATATATATATACAATTTTACACTTGCCACTTGTGTAACGTTTCGCATTGACAACCACGAGATATACATATATAATACTAGCTGAATTACCCGGCTTCGCTCGGAGTAGTCGTCGCCAGGGCATAGTCCTTAAAAGAATAATACTACCTTACATTTTATAGAGCCTAGCTATGTTTTATTAAATTAAAGGTACTTTAACTATATTTTGATGTAATTTTACATGATTTCGCTCGGAACATTTCTTGGCCGATGCAAATACGTCTCTATAATAAAAAACGAAACTACCAGTTATTTTTCATACCTATAGCTTTAGCGGTTAGCTTTAAGGTACCTTAACTTTGGTGTAATTTTATAGTTTCGTTTTTTCATTACTAATTACCAATCACCAAGGTAATATTTTTGTATGTTAGTTATTTGATTGTTATTTTGTTTATCATAGTGACTCGAAATATGTACTATTTATCTATTATTTTAAAATCAACATTAAATATTACCATAGTAACCAATAAGTAAAAAAAATTGCATTTAACACAGAGCCCAAACGGTCATCAAACCTTAAAAATGTAGTTTTTAAAAAATCTTTTCTTATCGCACGGTGAAAATATGAGAAGAACATCTATTCCAAATTTCAAGTCCGTTCGTTGAGTAGTTTTTGCGAATCAGTGGTATTTAAATTTTATATATATAGATAAGAGTATCCTCTCACAAATATGTAAGAACATTTATTTGGTATTTAGATGGAAGAGTAAGTATAAATGAATAAAATATATTTTTACATACATACATACATTTTTACATAGAATAATAAAATTAAAATACATTAATATACAGTATATATAATTAATAAGAATTGAATGTGTTGTATTTTAAAATTCTCATACATAAAATGTTGTAATAAAAATGTTAAAAATATAAATTATTATAAAAATATATCTTATATTTTCAGATGTGCTTCTTTAACATCAATATTTATAATATTTTAGAAATATTAACATTTTCTTATAGTTCATGAAAAAAAATTATATAGATATTCTATTATTATTAAATCAATAGTGAAACTAATCTGTTTAAGTTTTTACTTTATAGAATATTTAAGAAATATAATAAAATGAAAAAAAGTTGTAGATTTTTTTTTTAATATAATATTATTATACTATTGTAGCGAAATTAATTTATTGTAGTGTAACACTTAAACAGTTTTAACAGTTATCATTGCCCTTGTAGGTACTTACTACAATTTTTAGTTTTAACAAGGGAATTGACAAAGATGCTTCAAAAATTAGATTCATTTTAGTCAATTTAGTATTTTTTAGTACTATAATTACATTTAAAATTTAAGGATTTATATACCTAGTTAAGTTTTTATATATTTTTCCAGTCAGACTCTTAAGGCCACTAATCTTTAATAAATAAAAAATAATGTATTAATTTATTATTGTTTTTGAGCCAAACTTTTGAAATCATACCTGATTTTTAGAATGACATGTATTATTTCATTAATTTCTGTAATTAAAAAAAATAAAATTCAGTTTTTAGTACACGTTGACTGAGTAATATAAAGTTCTTACTAGTATAGTTAATTTAATTTGATTAATTAATCTTTCACCTCTAAAAATAAATAAATTTATTAATTTCAGTTACAACTAGTTAGTTAACTTATTTAAACAAATTAATCCCTCAATGCTTCCGTATACTATACAGTGTATATGACACTTTTTAATGTTATAATTACAATTTTTTCAAAAATAAATTTAAATATTGTTTAATATATAACTACAGGCTGTAATTTTATTTAATATATCGAGTTAAAAGTTTAATGGTGGCTTATGACTTATGAGGTTCACATAAGGAAGGAAATCAGTGTTAATCTTAACTACTTAACGCAAATAATAGGCAATGCAACCGTATTAAAAATATGATTTTACTGAAACTGACCTAAAAACTGCAAGTACACCGTTGACAGTAATTATCACTTCATCCTGATTTCTCGTAGTATTAATATCAATGCGCTGCGAGTTACCCACTGAAATATTTAGACACAATGTGTGTTGTAGCCTCTACCTGTATTAACCTCACCCATATGCAACCAATGAACGATGATATACTCACGAGCGTAAAAAAACAATATAACTATTGCGGTCACCGATCCACTACAGACGCGTGATTTAATGAAAACGGTAAAATAGAAATAATAGGTTCTTGCATTGACTGATGTTTCAAAGTTTAATTTTTTTCTTTATATTTATAAGCGTATAGTTATTGATTTTTCATTTGAATTGGTGAAAGAGAAATGCTTAAAACAATATATTCTAACGAAAAAAAAATAAGAAGAAGAATGAGAAGAAGAAGCCAATACGTAGCGGAAGCTAAAGTGACGTACCTCTAGAAACGTGACTCGAATACAATAGAAGCCCGCCACCGGAAAAGTGTAAAAACCGGCTAGGTATAGTGTGTGAAAGGTATTTGAAATAAAAAAAATACAAAGTCTTGTGTCAATATCGAGGTATTGCCTTTTTTTTTCTTTACTCTTTGCACTCGTGCGTGCAAAGCAAAACGTATGTATATATGTTGGTGTATGCGTATGCCTGTGCGTGTTATATATATATATATATATATATATATATTCAAACTTAAAATTTCTCTTGTTTGACAAAATGATGTAAACAATATATATACGCATGCACATGATGTGTATGAGACTATTGGAAAATAATATTATTATTGTCGATGCACCTTTTGTCTAAGAAACGAGAATCGGATTGAAACAGACAGATTGCACTATGCATAATAAAAGATATACATAAACGTATAAAATACAATACGCACGTTATACGTAATACCACGAATTAATACGTTAGTGATGTTTATATTTTTTTTTTAAAATCTATTGGTAAAACATTGCAACGATATTATAGTATTTTATAATAGATATTTCTGCACTTGATGTTTCCCCCCCCCTCCAGTTAAAACTAAAGTCTCGTACGCAATCACTTTTCGGGAGCGGAAGGAATGTGTCGATGGAATGTTTCGCGTATCAACGGATTGGAATTTGAACTCGCGTGGAACTTTAATAAAGGTCAATATTGTGATTTCACAGAAAATTGCAAAAAACGCTGTCTAAACAGAGAACCAGGAAGGGAGAGTGGTAGGTTGCATTATGGACTTTGAGGACAATTTTTGAATCCATATATGAATATATTATATAAGGAATTTTCACTATACATTTTGTAGAGCTTTATTAAATTATTTTCATTATTAGATTATGGTCGTTTTGGACATATAAGGGATTTAAAAATATTTAAAAATATTTTGTTCTATCTTCCTTGAGAGGATGCCACACCTACATGTGTTGACTCTATCTTACAAATGTACAATATAGCGAATTTTCTTTCGGCAGCACCGATTTTTGTTAGTAATCTTGTACTATTCCTGACAATCCTCCACGCCACCACAAGAAGAACTAGTGCCGTAACCTTTCAAATCATTAAGAATTAAAACAAAATATTACTGATCTGTACTTGAGCCAGATTAGGTTAGTTAGGTTAGTTAGTTGGCTATGAAATAAGTAGATTACGAGAGGGTACCATCGCTGAATAATTTTCCCAATCATTTACTTCATATATTGTATTTTTTACTTATGTGTTATGTCAGTCATTCTTCTTACGTATTTCGTCTTCAAAAACAGATTGTGAATTTTTCGAATAATAATAAAAGAACCGAACTTGATTTATATGATAGGTTATTTCATTGGATGTATTACATCTGAATGCAGTTATGAATTCCATATGAAAAACAGTTCTGAACAGAGATGATTCGTTAGTCTAGAATAAGCATATAATATATTATATAATATTATGCTATATATTAATTGTAATATTATGTCAATATTTGCTCAAACGCTTATAAAAAATAATTGTTTCTATGTATTTTAATAGTTTTTGAATGACAGTTAGAACAATTTTTGTAAAATCTTCAGTTAAATTTTTAATTATTTTGTTCAAAATGTTGTTCAAAAAAATGATTTTATCAACATTTATTTAAAATATAATTAAAAAAAATCTAATATTTCAAATGCCTATTTTGCTTTAACTCAAAAACAAAAAATTTTAAATATACATAGGTACTTGAAATTTTCACCCAATGTTTATGTACATAGTTAGATTTTGAAGTATTTCGACTTTATTAGAGTTATTTATACATATTTATTTCACTAGTATAATACTTTATCGCGAGTTTCGGATTTATGAGGTAATCAATCTCTCTTTTCATACACACACACATATATATATATATATATATATATCAGCACTTAAAGTCGTATGTGCAAACACGATGCAATTTATCATTACTTTCAAATTCACAATAATAATAATAGTAATAAAAATACCATACATTATTGCGCCAGGGCAAGCGAAGCAAGACGAAGTGCTCCTCAACACCCAGCCACTTTCTAATTTCTATCGTCGATATAATGTAGAAGTTTTTTCACTTTTTTTTTTGGAAATTTATATATTTTTGGGAACTCATTATAATATATTCAATTAACCTTTTGAAGCTTATAAATCAAATTGCATTATAATATAATTATTGTACACTTCATTTGAGATTTAAAATGAGCCCGAGAAAAATACATTTTTTCTTTAATAATCCTCGTTTCTTGATAAGTGAATATTTACCATTTTCTACTCTTGAAAAAAATAAAAAATATTTGCAAGTAACATCCTAATAACGGCTTCTAACGAGGTGTATTCGATAAGTTGTCATTAGATTTTTCATCAAAATATAATATATACCTGTAATAATAGATTATATTATAACCAAGTATCATAAAGACCCATCATATATATATATATAAATATCTGTATTATCTATCATACTGTAATTATAATTTTTGGTTGTTTATAAACACGCACCACCCCCAAAACATCAAATTGAAAATCGTTTAACAATTAACGTACGTATAAATTATATTGATATAAGTATTATTAACGTATATTGAATTAAAAAATTAACTTTTTATTAATTTTTTTGGAAATCGTAATTTATTGTTATTGTGACATAATATTCGATGCATAACTAAGAATAATAAATAGTATGTACTACGAAAGCTCAAATCTCCCAAGAATATCTGAACGTTGTATAGTTCCATTCCAGTTCGGTGCAATAGATCCGTTGCTACCACATAAATCTGCAGACTTCGGTATATTTAACAGTCGTTTGTTCAGCAACTTGGGAAATTACGCATGCGTGAAGTTGTCCATGACGTGCTGTGTATACTTACTGGAACCGTTTGTCAATATGTTAATTACCCGATGAAAGTCCTGTGTGTGTGTGTGTGCCTGTGTGTGCCTGTGTGTGTTTCGTTATCGAAAACGGTTGGAGAATAACTATCACGATTTTGATTTTCCCCTCGGCGAAAGACTATGCTTAAAACCATGGTAATGGTTTTTCACGAAGCACGCGAACTGTTTCCAAACAAATCTAATGTAGTGCGGAATTTTGACGACATTTTCCTCATTGAGTTAATATGCACGATACAAAACGTACGGGAGGTTTTTTTCCGACTAAATTGGCCTAAATTTATAAAACGTCAAAAGCGCAATTAACTTCGAAGACAAATTATTATCGTACCGAACGGAATGGTAACTCTTTATGTATTAGTGTATTTGTGTATTAGTATATCACCCACTTAAATAGCTCATTTTCATATTGAGCTGATAAAAAATAAAATAAACAAAAATAAATTTCTATTCATTTCAAACCTCTATAAGATTTGATGGAACATTTGATTTCCCAGCCATATTTGTAACATTCAGCATGTTTCAAAAAGCAATGAGCAAATAGCTACAGGAATGAAAATTAGTGCAAAGTAAAACATGTGGACAAATTTACAAAATTAATCAAATAAATAACTGAATTAATCAATAAACTTTATAAATCAGATGGTCTGAGTCATACATGGGCATATTAAATTCATATACTCGTAGTAAACATTTTAACTAGTTAAGTTATTTATAGTATGCCATAAATAATACCTTATTAATAGTTGTTATAACTTGCCCACTGTGGGTAAGTATAAAATACACTACTGCTTATAAGGGCTCAATAATTATTGCAATAGAGTATTTTTTTTTATTTTACTATATTTATTGCCTAATAAGCAAAAATTTAATTTTAATTTAATCAGTTATTGATTCCTATGGTTCTCTATTATTATTTTCATAATATTGATTATAACAGATTTTCGTTAATCATTTCCATACAAGGAAAATTAAGTGTATTGTTTTAATTTTTTGTTATTTCTATAATTTCCGAGGGATGAGATGAACGCTTTTATTACCCTTTTCCTTGTCTACAATCCTGTGTTTACTACATAGTATATATTCATCAGGAACAGCTTTTCCACTTCTCTGATTTGTCAAACTTTAAAACAATAATATACTTTCCGGATAGTAAACTATTTACCACTATGATAATATTGAGAGAAATTATATAGACAAAAAACTATATTGCATTTTATAAATAATATAAGGACACATGCAATTTGCGTCGAAATGTTGAGTCTTAACGTTTACAATTACGTGTCTCGTCGTCCTATGACCACAACACGACTATAAAACTGCAAAATTCTTTATTCATATGTATAAAACACATAATAACATAATATCGTCCATGATTAGATACGTGTTTTAAGTCCCTTAGTAAATATAATTCATGTTTATCTAGATACCTCTGGTACACGCGGATTACTCTAATTTCTCGCATCCCTTTCAAATTCAAGCTCACGACTCATCGTGACTAAATACTCGTATTTTGGTTGCGATTGAGTTCGAAATCAAATCTATGAAGTTCATCGGAGATGGGCTTATTTAGTTACGGTTCGAACTAACAAATTTGACGAAATGACCAACAATCTTTTTGCCAAAGACGAAGCGAAATTACTTTCGCCTAGTCTCACGTCACCGAAATCTATGTACAGAAACCACAAGGAAAATGACTCGTCGCTGTGGTATAGAATTACTACCGACTAGTGTTCGCTATTGACTGAGATTGAATAATCTTCTGACGAGGTGTTTGGAAGTTATACCGAGGTCTCGTGGTTATAACTGCAAACAGATGATTATTCGATTACCGGGTCTTAGTAACGCAACTATCGGCGCTCCGGAATCGTAGGAAGTTATATGTACTGAAAGGGAAATCAATGGATATAGTTATATTAACACATCTACTATTGACTGTTGAGGACAGACGTGAAACTCATTAAATTGGGTATTGAACGATAAGAGTGTAAAAACAAATAATTTATTTAATGTAATGCTGATTGCTGATAGAATAATCAGACAACACGTGAAATGTGTGTTTTACGTTTATTATTATTGTCTACAATTATTTCAAAACCGACATGCAATAACTCTAATGACAAAATATATTATTTCTTAAAAGTTTTTTCTTACAAAAAAAAAATTAACTTAGTTATAGTTTATGTCAATACAATATTATATGGCCGATTTTCTTTCACTTGAAACATTTATTTTCGCATATTATTATGCTTATAAAATAGAAATAAAAAGTTTTTTATTATTTATCAAACCTATAATATGTTATGTGTTTTATTCAGCATCGAGTTTAAATTTGTGAAATCACTATTTATTTTTCACTGTGCCAAGTTAAGATTGTTAAGATGTAATTTATTCATCTATTTTCTAAAAGTCGCTTAAATGAATTTATAATGCACATTGTTAATGTTTAAGGTTTAAAGTAATTTTCACATTATTGTTGCAAATAATACATTTAAACTCTTATAGTAAGTATGGTTGTTGAACATTTGTCATAAGCTTGCCCTAATTTAATATTATGTTATACACAATATTATGATTGAGTTGATAATATGTATGGTAGTTCTATTACACTTTGGAAATCAAAATGTTTTGATTCAACGATGAATTGGATATGAAACCTATTAAGATCAACTGCAAACATAGAATGTCAGTTTTCGAGTGATATAGCTGTAAGAAACTAAATAAATCAAATATCGAGCAATGACTATTTTAGTTGTAGAAAGTCTGCAATTGATTAATATTAAAATCGACATTCCTCTAAGTTATTAAAACTTTTTCCATATTTTCGTCTGCAATTTGAATATCTAGATTGAATAAAGTAGTACATCTTTGTAGATATAAAAATGCTCATAAGTCATAAGTTTTCAATCAAACGTTCAGTACTATGATATTATTATTCTGATAATCATGCACTGCGCTCTACCTGTATCAACTTGTCAAATATATATTAAAATAAACGTATGCGAGTTTTTACGAAACTACTATTAACCCACGAATTCCCTATAGAAATTCTTCAAAGCCCATTTTTTTTCCAGTAGTTATACCGGCGGATGACCCTGTCAAAGAAATTAGTAGCCCCTTCTCTTCTCGGAAATATTTTTTTTTAAAAAAAAAAGAAAGAAAATGCACTTTTTTGCCTTCTTGATAATTTACGATAACTTCCCCTAGAGATATAAAGCCTGAATATTAAACACTGTCCCCCTCCCCAAGCTGTGCTAAATAGACCCCGTGCTTTGCCTCTGGTTACGTGGGATTCGTTCCATCGCACGAGAATCGTCTAGACGTTGTCACCTCCAGGACAAATATATTGTAATATAATCTTTTGAGTCAAACAATCGGATGATCTCGTATACTTCAAAAGAACCGCCCAGCGAAAAACGCTATGTGGTTGATATTATCGTCAATATTACGTCCAATCACAATGTACAATGTAATTGCGTTGAGGATAATATGGGCCACTTCAATTTTTTTTTTTCGATTTCCATGATATAATAGCAAATTATACGGTTTTTTTGCATGGCAAACATGATCGAATCGACACAAAGTAAACTCATTACGCCGCATTCAAACACATTATTTCGTTTTTAAAACGTAATCATATACCGCGTACATACTGTACGTCAAGGCGCCTAGAGCTTTATAGAAGAGTTAAAAAATTTTCATTGATGCGTGACGCGAGGAAGACGAGGGACCTTGGCCTTGACGCACACTGCTGATCATTTATTATACTCACGCATAAACAAACTTACTGTGATCACGTGCGATGGTTAAATATGATTATGCAAAACCGAACCGCTATACACCCAGACACCTTGGCGCCAGGTGCAACGTAATGACGAATATTATGTACGATTATACGATGGCAAGCACCGCGTTGTTATAACATGATTAATAATAGAGCGTCATTCGACCATATTGAGACTATACCCATACCATCATGTATTTTCGATGGTATTTCAATTAAATTATGTACCGGGTATCACACACTGGGTACGAGTGCATAATACAATATTACTTATGTGATATAATGTATAAATGTATAATACGCCGCCGTCGATAACGGACGAATATAATATGTGCTCCATATTAAAAGCACATTAATCAAACGGTCTGATTACGCACATTCAGAATTTATAAATAATAATCGTACGTAGCGTATGTGTAGCTCATATTGTAACGATATTATTCCTTTAAATATAAACTCGAGCTATCGTGCTATCGTGCGCATAAATTATTTTTAAGAATAACTCGAAAATATTTAAAAACAATAGTGTTTTCATAGTGGAAATACAAATATTTTTGTGCCCATAACGCCGAATACATTATCGGTTATTTATATAGGTATTATATAGTACCGCGTTAAGTAAAAATGTTTTATTCACCTAGTGGTATACATTTGAATTCTATAGGAAAGACGAAATTTATTATTGTCGTTAACCTCTGTAGTTTATTTTCAAACAAACATTTAAAAATAAAACCATTGACATTTGAATAGACCATAACAGTGATAATAGAGACATTTCAACTTCGATAAAACATAAGGGATGCTATGATTATTTTACAGAAATATTTAATTGGATTAAAACAGCAAAATAACCCTCACCGAACTATGTACACTTTCAATGTTTAGACTATTATCATTTATTATTCAGCAATATTATTTTAAGTAGGAAATATTATATACTTACATATTATACGTATTAAGTCACATGTCACGTGCGATACCTAAAACCATATTCTATACGTATACGTTTGTTGTAACGTTTTATACAAATTGAAAAAATATGTTATTAAAAAATATGTATTATTTTGTATTTTGTATTTTCGAGTTCTAGATAAACAATATAAACACCAGGATATGTGCATGATGGAAATTTAATGAAAAAGTTTAGCATCCGATAAAAATGACTGTAGACGGTTAGTGATGATGACGGGTACTTGCTGTAAATCATTTCCACATTACCATAAATCGAAAAAGTAATGGGGGAACGGAAGAATGTAGGGATCCCATAAAAATTCTGTATAAAAGCCATAATGTTCTTTTATTGTAAACTAGCTGTTTCACCGCGGTCTTTCACCCCACCCGTTTTCCATTTTCCATTTTTATATTCTAGTGTATTAAGCATTTTTTTTTATATTTATTTTACCAACGTAAATACTCAGATCAATAATTTTTAATTATAGTATTGTGTTCCATTCAAATAGTAACTGATATTTGTGTCGAAAATAATGAGTACAATATTACTATTGTGTATAAATAATAAATATTTTCAAAATGAGAAAAAATGCGGCTCCACTTAAAAATGTAGCTAGTTGGGCGGGTCATAGATTCTGAATGTTATATTTTCGTTACTTACAGTAGTTAACCACCTGTTTACAAAAATACCCGTACAATAAAAGTAGCAAGTAAAAATATTTGAATATAACTGTATATTATAGTAGTCGAGTTATAATGCAGTTTTATTTTATCCGTTTGAAAGAAGTAACTGAATTTTTTCAATTCGAAAATTATCCTTAAAAAAAATGTTATATATATACAGTATGTCCCAAAACTCCCGTATCACCCTTAATATCTTCATGGAAAATCAATATATTTACATACGGTTTTTTTTTACAATACTAAGTATGGAAATTCTGATTCAACGGTATAATATTCAATTTTTTTTTTTTAAAAAAATTCAAAAATTATCAAATTATTTTTTTATGCATTTAAGAATTTCAGATTTTTAAGATAGCTATGTTGTTGAAAATATTTTTTAAAACAGTTCAAAAAAAAAAAAAATAATAAAATTGAATAAAAATTGACCAAGTTAGAGAAAATTATGTTTTTGAATAATTTTTATCAAATTAATCAATTTATTAAAAATATAATCAAATTTTATTCAATTTTAATAATTTTTTTTTGAATTGTTTTAAAAAATATGTTCAATGATATAGCTATCTTAAAAATTTAAAATTTTTAAATGCATAAAAAATATTTTTGAAAATTTTTGAATTTTTAAAAAAAAAAAATTGAATTGTATGCAATTAAATCAGAATTTCCATACTTAGTGTTGTAAAAAACAGCGTTTAAATATATTGATTTTCCATGGAGATATTAAGGGTGATACGGGACTTCTGGGACATGCTGTATATTTTTACTAAATATTATATTTAATTTATAATAGTTAAAGCAATTACTGAAAATTAAAATGAATACTAAAGAATTATGTTGATTTATATCATAATTGTTAATTGTATTACAATAGTTTACAATTCAACACAAAATTAGATATTCAAATAATTGATCAGAAACAACTTTTACTAAATAGTTTTTTTTTTTAGTTCTTGTAATCATATAAATAAAATGGGATTTAATATTCAGTTATTAAGAACTCAAACGGTAAATAATATACGATTTAATAAAATGAGAAAAAATAATATCGTAATTCGTGGAAGAATCGAAGTGATGTTCCTGTGCAATTATTTCAACATTCGTAGGCCCGAATTTCCTATTACGATTTTTCGGAAAATAAAGTAATCTTCAGAAAAGTAAGAACAAAAAATTTCTAAAACAGCTTTGAATACTTAAATAATATAATAAGTTAATGGTATCCCATAAACGGGTATATGGTTGTTAAGCGACTTATTTATATTTGTAATTGCAAGTTGAAAATATATAAAAAAAAAAAATAAAAAAATACCTCCAATATAGATTATATAAGTTCTGCTTACATTTACCGCAAACTTAGATCCGTATTATTATTATCATTATTTGTTTTATACTTCAGTAAGAATAAATCCAGCTCAATTGTTACGTTTATGATAGAAATTATCCGATCTGAATCAAATTTAAACGATACGATGCACGTAGGATACATTGAAAACGCAATACGTATTTCACGACCTCTTTGCGAGACGAGTGTCACAAAAAACAATGTTTAATCATTAAAACTATATGCAGTAATATAATTTATATAAATATATACACATACATATATAAAATAAAAAATAAAATAACATAGAACCGTACATAACAAACTCCTCTGATAACTTTTATTTTTCAGATGTTGGTTGAAAATTGGTGTTAAAAAAATTGTATTAAATCATAGACCAAAATGTGTACAAAATAAATCGATACTTGTTTTGAGTCAGACTTTGATATACTTATCGCTTGTAAAGCATAAGATACAAGAAAAAAAAAAACCATAAAGAAGTTGGCTTTTTTGTATATATCCAAGGTTATTGATTATTGTTAAGCTTATTTTGCAAATTATGAGGCTATTTCATAAGTATTTCATAAAAGCCAATGAAATTCCTCAAACATCTAAGTGATATTACATTATAATATGATGTTAATTATAACATGAATTATATATATTTTGAACTCGTTTGAGTATATGTATATTTTTATATCTAGAATAATGTTAATAAAAAAAAAGCATATTTATAGCACTATTTGTATTATGTATTTTAACTATTGACCATTATTTTCAAACACTGTCAATCTTGGTGATTTAGCCTTTAGACAAACCAATGTATTTTTTTTAGAAAAAAAACGAATGTTAAATCACACCAATTAAAGGTGTTTCACTACTTCCTAAATGATATTTTCAAGTTTATTTCTTGTTTTGGTCCTGTGACGAAAATGAGCTTACCTCTCAAAAACAACAGATTTGTAGGAAATAAAACCACGGTTGAGCGTCAATTATTTTGAAAATTTTACAATAAACCGCATTTTTGCTATCAAGGTAGTGCACCGGACGCCACAATTATTTTCTTCAATGGTACTTACTCTTAAAGTCTTAAAGTGCTGTCAAAAAAAAAAAAAAAAAAACTGTAATCATCTCGACCTCTTTCTTAATTTTCATAATAATTCATCCTAAAGTTAGGTCATGTATTATAAATATTTTTGACTATTACAAAAATACAAATTATCATAAACTCCAAAATAATAAATTTACAGATTTATGGCTTTGATTATGTTGACTATCCGAAACTTAATTAAATAACTATTAATATATTTTTCTGATTTTTCATATTATGTCTACTCAGTCGAGTCACCATTTCAGCAACGTACCAGTTTTCTGATTCCTCTTTATAATGACTAATTATATACTATACTTTAATAGTTAATACATGTTGCCCTCAACATCTAACGTTGCACTGGGCTCGTTTTTGGGGCTTATAACTGCAGGCATAAGGTAAGTTTAGACTTTTTAAGTTATCTTCTAAATAAGAAAATCGACTTATATACTTATACTGTATTATATTATGTTCTCTTTAGAATCTCCACTAGCCGTGTACAAAATTCTTTTCTTTTAAAACCCAACAACCTGTAATAGTGTAACTATAGGACAATGAACTACTACTTCGTTGTACAACCGTAGCTAATCAGGACCCTCAACCTTATTTTTCAAATAAATGCACTATTTAATCTTACTTTTCTTTTTCTTTCTTTTTTCTAATTTTTATTAATACATATTTAATATGATTACTAAGGCTCGTATGTTGTTGCATTTTCCACTTATTTTTATTGCTTGAATTTGTTGCTAAATATATTTTAAATTCGTTTCATGAGAGTACGAATTAAGATCTAAAAGTTTTTGGTGCAACTTTTTGCAATTTTTGGAATTTTTTCAATTTAATATTTAATTGCAATTTTGTTGATTTTTCTCATTTACAGTACAATTGTATATACTATTTGTCAATTCTTGTTAAAATCGTATATTTTAAGGTAGGTATACATTTTTATATTGTAAAAAAGAAAAAATTGTTTTTTAATGTTAATAAAATTGTTTGCAGGTTCTTAAAAGTGCGGACAAAGTTTCGTTCAGTTTAACATCGAGTTTAATTTTATGTTTTTTATTTTTAATTTTTAATATCTTAATAATTTATTTTTAATTGTACTTTATGTCATTTTCTAATTAAATAAATAAGGTATTATCATTACTTATACTATTAGTATTTCTTAAAAAATAAAAGTTTTAACTATCAATTATAAAATAATTTAAATCTATTAATAATAAAATATTTTAAGTGCAATTTTTAAATACAATTTTGGATATTTCTTATTTCAATAATGCAATCAATTTTTAAAAATGTTTAGTGCAATAACCTTAAATTGATTACATATTAAAGTAAGGCTTGATAATTTATTTGTTTTTTTTTTTCTCAATTAGTACTTTTATTTTATTTGTTACAATTGAATTTATATCTGTTTACTTCTTGTCATTCTAATGGAAGTCTAGTAAATTAGTTTAGTTTAGTTAATATATTATAAAATAGCATACTGTTTGGTTGTAAATTAAATTAAAATTGAAACTGAAATTATTATTTTGGTTGTCGTTCGAATGGTTTTTGTATACATAAGTTCAGTTCAGGTTGCCGAACCATTCAGTTGTACTTATACATACGCCTCTCTTATCTTAAAAGTGTTACGTTTTTCATTTATTACGTTAATTCTAAAGTAAATACAATGAGCGTAAACAAAGTTAAAACTGACACTCCGATTAAAAATATTAAAATTACAAATTCTATACCTAGTTGCTCTACAAATAAACACCAAGATCCTTCTCTAGATGAAATTATGAACGTCTTGAAATCATTCAAAGCATCAGCTGACAAATAATTTAATGCCATTCAAGAAAAACTTACTGTTTATGATAATTGTTTCAGTAATTTAAATTACTCAATAAAAAAATTCAACTATCTGTCAATGCTCTAAATCTGAAAATAATACTCTTAAATCTCAAATTAAAACACTTCAAGACAAAATTCAGTTATTAGAAACAAATCCGCCAATCTCACCAATGAACAACCCCATGATTATGCTAAATGAGGCTCAAGATCAATTAGCTAGGTCAAGCAATATTATTTTTTATAATATTCCCGAAAATTCTAATGAATCTCCTAATGATCACGAAATAATCATTAAAGAGATTATTCTATTTTTGGGACTTTATATATCTTTTTCTCGAATTAAAAGGTTGGGTAACCAACTAAATAATAAAATACCACTGTTAGTAGAGTTCACAAATAAAACAGAAGCTCTCTTGATATTAAAATCAAAATCAAAATTACACTCATCTGATAAATGGAAACAAATTTGTATTAGTCAGGACCTAACTAAATATCAACGTCAAATTATGAAAAATTTACGTCAGGAGTTGCTGCTTAAAAGGGAGTCAAGTCATATGAGCTGAATAATCAAATATACTAATGGAACCCATTCTCTGCATTAAAAAAAACTTATAAAGTCTACACTTGATAGTAAAAATTGTAATACTTGTAAAAAAAATCTTCATTTAATTTAAAAAACGTAATTTATCTGGTTATTACCAAAATTTTAGTGGATTACGCTTCAAACTTCATAAGTCAAATATAATATTCCTTTGTTAATTAATGTTAAGTTTTTTTTTTGTTAAAAAACGTAATTTATCTGGTTATTACCAAAATGTTAGAATATTACGCTCTAAACTTCATAAGCTCAAATATAATAATCCTTTATATTTTAATGTTAAGTTTTTTTTGTTAATTGAAACTTGGTTAAATAATAACATTTTAAATTCAGAATTAGGTTTTGATAATTATTGCGTTTATCTCACAGATAGGAGTATAGAGACTAGTTTCTGCAGTTGAGATGGTGGTGTGGAAATTTGTGTGCATTCAAGTTTATCTTCAAAATTAATTGAAATACAATCAAATAATATCCAACAAGTTTATGTACTTATTACTATCACCTCTAAATTAAAGTTTATATTAGGTGTTTGCTATATTCCTCCGTAGTAACATTGACTTATATATCAAACATACTAACACGATAGAATGCTTACTAGCAAATGCTGATATTAATGCCCATTTAATACTATCTGGTAACTACAATCTTCCCGATACAAAATTTTGCAATAATAACGTTGGCCTTAAATATAACGGAACTCGTTCTCATAAAGCTAATATTAGCTAATATTATAAGCGAAAGGTTTTCCTCATTAAATCTATATCAAATGAACTGGTCTACAAATGAATATGGATCAACTCTTGATTTAATCTTTACCAACAATAAAGAACTAAATGTTAATACTTTTGATTCCTATCATATCTTGTACCCATTGATCGCTATCATCCAGCTCTCAACTTAAATTTAGATCTTAATATTCACAATACCCATAATTACTCTTTTCTTTATTTTGATTATAAAAATGGCAATTATAATGCCTTTAACGAATATATTAATAATGCCGATTGGTCCATTGTTTATGCGTCTAATGAAGTTAATACTTCCTTAAACCATTTCTATAATATAATTAAAGAAGGGATACAACTATTCATTCCAACAAAAACCCCTGTAAACTCCTCATTTCCTTTTTGGTTTTCAAAAAAATTACGGACTTTAATTTATACAAAAAACAAATTACATAAGCTTTACAAAGTTAATAATGACTAAATTCTTTATAAAAAATTCTCTAAAATAAGAAATATTTGTAAAAGATTATCAAAAGAATGTTATACCAAATATTTGAATTCAATCCAATTAAATTTCATAAATAAACCGAAAGATTTCTGGAAATCTGTAAAAGACAAAAAGTAAATTAATTCTTTACCTAAAAATATGCAATTAGATGGACATTACTCTGATAACTTAGGAACTATAACAAGTAAATTTAAGGAATTTTTCGCTACTGTCTACTCTCTATCCAAACGATTTAATATAAGATCTTCAATTGAATCATTCGATGGAGATACAGTTGATTTATCATCCTGTTCTATCTCAATTTTTGAAGTGTTTGAAGAACTCTCTCTTCTCAAACCCGATGTTAAGAGTGAACCTGATCTAATTCCTTCCATAGTACTCTTTGTTTGCAAATATTCTATTTCTAGGCCCCTACATTTTATATTTACTCAATCATTATTATCAGGGACGTTTCCATCATGTTGGACATTAAATTATATATATATCCGATTTTTAAAACTGGGAAACTGGGAATAGAGATGATATTCGAAACTATCGCCCAATTTCTAAATTAAATGTTTTATCAAAATTATTCGAAAAACTTATTGAAAATAAAATTGCTTCTACATTAAATTATTCTCTATCTAATAATCAACATGGTTTCCGAAAATCAAAGTTAACTTTAACAAACTTGTTAATTTTTTATACCGATTTATTTTCGATAATTTAAAACAAAGGACAAGTAGATGCTATATATACAGATCTAAAAAAAGCGTTTGATAGTGTAAATCATAAACTATCAATAATGGGAGTTACAGATCCTATGTTAAAATGGTTTCACTCTTACCTTTCAGGTAGGAAACAACTAGTAAAATTAATAGCTTCATTTCTAATTTAATCAAAGTCACCTCAGGGATACCTCAAGGGAGCCATTTATCTCCAATTGTATTTAATGTATTTATTAATGACCTACATACAGTTTTTTTAGATTGTAAATATTTATTATTTGCTGATAATTTAAAAATATACTTAACTATTAATTCCATTGACGATTGCATCAAATTACAAAACGATTTAAATACATTTAAATAATGGTGTTATACAAACTCGCTAAGTATAAATATATATCTTAATGCTCTCAAATTTCATTTACAAAGCTTAAAAATCCTATAACTTTTAAATATGTAATTGATAATAATAAGGTAAATATTAAATCACATGTTAAAGACCTTGGTATCACCCTATCGAATGATCTAAACTTTAATGAACATATTACACTTCCCTGTAACAAAGCGTTACGCAGGTTCGGTTTTCTAAAACGTAATTGTTGGGAATTCAACAACCCTACTTATTTAAAAATATTATATTGTTATTTTTTGAAATCCCTAGTCAAGTATGGGTCAATTATTTGGAGTTTCTATCAATCAGGCCCTATATTACAGATTGAAAAAATCCAAAATCGTTTTTTTTTATGTGATTTGTTATGAATTAGGTAAAACTAACACTGATTTAAATACTTTAGCCAAAGATCTAAACCTTCAATCTTTAACTCAAAGGTGACTTAAAAATTATGCTATTTTTCTTTTAAAATTGCTAAATAATAAGATTGATTGCCCAGAACTATTAGCTAAAGTTCCTTTTAATGTACCAAACCATAACCTCCGTTCTACCAATATATTTTATATCCAATTTTGTAAACAAAAGTATAGTCTCTATTCTCCCATTAATAGAATCTTATCATATTATAATGTTTTAAAATATTTTGATTTTTTCTATGATACATTAAGCAAATTAGGCAGGTCAAACTCAAAGTATCAAGTGGGCCAAATATATTGAATAGTTTAATACGTGGGCCGCACATAACCATAAACGAAAAAAAAAATTGCATATTTCAATTTTATTCTTTACAAACACAACCGGTACAAATAAATTCAAAAAAAAAAATATATATATATATATATATATATATATATATAGATTTTTTTTTTGTTCAAAAATATTTTTATATTTTTAGCCATGAGCCACAAAAAAATAAGCCACGGGCCACTTGTTTAACATCTGCCGTAGGATAATTAATCGAGTTGTTTTACTTACAAGACAAATGGTTTTCGAAATAAATTTACGTAGGAAATTCCTAATAATTCAATTATAAGCCATTTTTGTGAAAAAAAAACTTAAATTATCTAACGTCTTAAAGGTTTTTTATTTAACGAAGTAACAAGAAGGAATATTCGGGTGGTATAATACACAAACAATAATTGTACCTACCAGTTAATTACTTTAATAGTTATACTTTCAAACTTTACTTAAACAGGCTTTTAACTTATTACAATTTATTTGGATTCTGATCTGTTTACAGAAGTAAAATGATCGATAGCTGCGCAATATCTTCTAATTTTTTATTTTATTTTTTTATTTATTTATTAGAATTAACACTTATCGGTTTTTTACAATACTATTTTATTTATTTTTGATTTGCATTTATTTGACACAAATTACAACTAATGGTGTGTACATTTATACAATTGTATTTAGAAAAACGTTACAGATTACAGAATAGATAAAATTCGAAACTCAAACCAATGAGATAATTGAATTATTATTGAGATTGATGAGTTGTTTGTTTTTGTAACTGCGCATGTCCGTGTATTGTACCTATATGTTCAATTATAAATTGTATTTATGTCCAAACCTGTCTCTAGTTAATAAGATCTATATTTTACTTAAAGGCCATTAGAGTCAATAATACGGTCAACATATAATGTTAATAATAAATCACAACCGTAAGTATAGTATGTTGATATTTTATAGACACTGCAGTTTTATTCTTGAAATAAACATTTTACTAATAACAATGTTGATTCTGGCTTATTTATTTTGTAATAACATAAATATATAATTCATTTGTGAAAATATTTTTGAAAGTTAATTATTTATTTATTTATTATAAAATTACACCCTTGAAGGGTAATATGGTACAGGAAAACAAAATCTTGAACACTACATACGTACAAAATAATAACGATACTCAAGTACAAGTACCAGTAAGAAACAAAAATGCGTACAATATGATATAATGTTGTTATAGATAATAATAATACTATAATAGATTAGATTTAGATAGGGGGAATATAATATTTGTTATTTATGAATAATAAGTAGGATTAGTAACTAATAAGTATATGACTTCAATTTGTTACTGTTTTCATAGAAAAAATCAAAATTATAAATATTGTTACATGGTGTTAACATTCAATTTAGTGGGCTGTGTTTAACGAAATTATTTTTACCAAAATTAGTGTAAAATAAATGTGAATGGCGGGCGTTAAACTCTGGTATTTTAAAATAAATTTATTTTAGTAAATCTGGACAATCTATTTTATTGTTAAGTAATTTATGGATAAATAATACATCTGTGTTTAGCCGTCAGGATTCTAAAGTTGGGATTTGGTATATTATAATATTATATATATAATATTAAATTATAATATTAAATATATAATATATATTATTATATATTTGGTATATAAATTATATATTGATGTTGTAAGAAAATTATAGTCCATTGGAGCTACAGATTAAATTTTTAAAATTATTATTTAATAAAGGAAAAATGGATCGTTAGTTGAATTTTCGCCACCTTAATACATTTTAATAACTTTTTTAATAAATATAAATGAAACGTAATAGGTAATAGTATATTAGTATTTTATTTTATTTATTAGTACTTTAAACAGAAATCATGTATAATTTTAAAAAATAACAACAATGTACATTATTTAGCACACTAAAACACAAACAAAAATTCATTACAATTTGTGATGCGTACATTCTTTTTAGATAATTGATCTATTTTGAAACAATTGGAACGATTTAAATGTGCGAGTAACTACACTGGAAAATACGCAGTAACTATATTGTTTCATATCATATATATTGTGTACTTAATATATTTCACAATTTTGTAATAAACTAATAAATGTTTTCTTTCGTGCGCATGTAGATGCTAATATTTTTATTTAATAAATTGTCATAAGTATACGTTATTCATATTAAAATCTCGTTCACAAATAAATGACAAATAAAAAACGCCAATTCCTCGCGCATTATTTTATTGAAATCATTTCAAGCTCCAGCTCATCCCTTGCACTATAACACGAGATTATATAAATATATGTATGAATATAATCATGGGATTGTCGTCTGCGTATCCACTCAAGTAATCTGCAATAAAATGAGTACTACCTATCTTATACATTATTGGATTCAAGGAAAATGAAAAATAAAAAAATTGTTTCGCTTTTCTTTACGATACATCGCATTGGCTTGAAATATATTATTTTCAATACTCCGCGTCTGTGTTATTATATTCGCATTTCGTGAATGAAATCGGGGTTCACAGTACGATGTTTTCGTGTGAAGTGACATTTATCTTCAATTTAGCCCACTCCCTATCCACCTACCGCCCGTTGTGGCCTAACACGGTCAGCCTGAGGGTACATATATTAATAATTATACGGCCAAAGTCATTATTCGCTCAATCTCCAGCCGTCTCGAAATATTTCCTCATTTTAAGTACGCAATCTAAAAATCTCTCGTAATGCTATTAACAACCGTATTGTTTAGCGTGTATACCGTAGTTGGAGAACAGCAAAATAAAAAATATGTTGGAACCCCGCACGGAATTTGTTTTACTCTATTTATTAATAAAAACCGCAACGCAAACGAATAAACAATGCGTTTTACAAGACGACCGTGATTCTGCTACATTACGTACGTACCATATAGACACAATTTTAATATAACGTTCTTTAAACATCACCACTGCCGCTTTTATCATGGTAAACCAGACAAATAGATTGAATGTTTCATCCCTAGTCTAACCACTGAAAACAACTGTGCACCGTCGAGTCGATTAAGAAACAAGCACACGGAGAGAATATTCGCGATTGTAAAGCAGTTACGAGCTCAGCAATACGAACATGTTCGCTTCAATCGTATATATTTCTATTCGATTATGCTATAATTATCAACTCAATCGAACGGCATTAACGCAAGTGTGTTGTTACATAATAATATATACCGCAAGAAGTCAAAATATTCGGATGAATATTGATTAGATCAGTTGTGCTAAAAATTAATATCAAATCACGGTTTTCCAACGAAAACTAATACAAAGGGTCCGTATATATGCTTATGAAAAAAGAAAAATCGTATATCTGATTTCTTTTAAAACATTTTTGTTTATTATTATTATTAATTTGAAAGAAATATTTCTCAGAAGAATACAATTATTAAACTAAAGGATTTAATTCATTTATCCCTTAATAAAACTTACTTTTTCATCTACAGTATATTTACACGACTACATATTTCAATTCAATTACGAATATTACTCCAATTTATTATTATATAGTTTTATTTTTATTGTTTTTAAATTGAATGAACCTTTGCCAATAAGGCATTATGACTCTCGAAAATAATTTTATATATTATATATATATTTATATTAAATTAATCGTAAGTTATATGGTTATTTCATTGATTTTCAAACTCTATGAAACGAATGAAATCTTTCTTTTTTGTTCTTAATTTCATCTAGGTTAAGCTGCATGCGTGATATTTTCACTTTACACGCAATTGACCCTAAGATCTCTTTGGGACCATGCATCACCAATTGGGAATCGCTGTATTAGATAATTTCGGAAAAAGCTACTTGTATTCCATTATTGTTTAATGAACTACTACAAATAAGGGCTTATATATATAAATAAAGAAATATATGAAATATACATTAAAATATATAGTACGTTAAACTTATATCGTTATACTATATAGCTGATGTGTACTGCCACGTTCTCGCATATATAATATTAAAATGAACGAAAAATAAAAATAACCTTTTAACAGAGTCAAGCTTTGACGCGTGTTTGCAAGGAAGAGAGAAAAATAAAATCAAGAGATCCGTGCAAGAAAGCAATTTTCTATTTTTCCTTTTTACGCTATATATATGTATATACATAAATATATCTAAATATATGTTTTATTTTATTTTACTTTACACCTTTCCGGTAATTTATTTACATTATTTGCACGCCAAACTTTTTTCGTTTTTGGAAACTCATTTCATTACTTGGGTATGTTTCATATTTTTTTTTTTTTATGCGTTTCACTACCACCACCATCACTACCCCTCATCGCCCACTCAAGATCACTGCCTACCCCTTCGTGCTAACTGGGCCAATTCCCTCGACTCCGAAACCGAAGCCCTGCCATACCCATACGACCAAGGTTCGAGTGCGCACGTGAAATCTTCTGCTCCTGCCGCAGCCGACCGCGTTATGAATGTTTTAAGAGCTCATGCGCGCGCGCGCACACACACACACACACACACACACACACACACACACACACACACACACACACACACACACACACACACACACACACACACACACACACACACACACACACACACACACACACACACACACACACACGCATGCACACACGCACACATCCATATACACGTACATTTATAGAAACATGTGAATGTATATGTGCGCATACCTACCGAAAGCGATAACGATGAATAACGACGGTAAATGTGCGTTATTCGGGAAACGTGCAGCGAAGGGCAAACTTTGCCGGTACGCGGCGTAGAAGTTGAAGGTTTCGCACGTCGAATTATTAACGTAATGTCCCACGGTTCTTTAGGGGTATTTTCTCCTCCTCTATCAGTCCCTTTATCCCACTTCTTGTCCCCTATTTACCTCTTAGTCCTTGTCTCTCCGCTTTTCCCTCACTACCAGTCCTCGACCGCTCCCTTTACGTGACCATTTATCACACTTCTTGTCCTCTATCTACCTTTCTCTTTGTCCCACACACACACACACACACACACCCGTACTGTCTGTTTCTTTGTATCTCAATCTCTCCATCGACGACGTCGCGTGTAACAGGTGCATTTCGAAAGCGTTTGCGCTGCGGGCATCGTGCACGCGCTCGGTATCATGACTGGGGACACGGAAAGAGAACGTGCGTGTTCAAGTGTCTTCCCTCCTCGTTCGTTCTACACGTTTACTTAAACACACAAACACAATCATACAATCACACACACACGCACACACACATACACACGCGTGTAAGTATATTAAGTCTCTTTGCCAAGTCCTCTCCATATTTATTCCCAGTCGATCTCCATCCACGCTAACTTAGGACATATTACGACTACTCTTACTGTTATTATACCCTGTAACTACTACTGCTATTACTGCTACTACTACTACTATTATTATTATTATTTTGCAAAACTTATTTAATAATGGTTGTATTTAGAACGATAATTGCTTTACCGTTGTCTCTAGCGCACGTTAACGTAACGCGAATGCCTCTACTGTCTAAGGACGAAGATAGTATTATGGTCCCATTAATATCTAACCAAATTATGTAGATTATATGTACTGTCTTGTGGTGAGCTCTACAATCTTCGTTTAGCGTTCCACAAATAACTCAACAATGGCTATCACTATTGTCACTACATTAACAACAATATATTGAAAAATAATTTATTTCATGAATATAAACAATAGAAAAAAAAACATCTCAGGCACGTAGAAACAATTTGACTTTTATATGTTACCTATGCAGTAGTACGAAGTCACGAAATTTTAACAGGGTTCGCAATTCGTTTTAAACATCAAATGAAAAATGTATAATACACAACCTATGTACTATATTAATCGTTTTATAATAGCATTGTATAATTTATACAATACTTCATCAATATAAAATATTATTTTAGGGGACATGGATAAGAAAATGCACTCATTCCTACATAGTACATATAGTGAGTTCAAAATACTAAATGTATATTCAGTTCAAGAATCTCAGAAACTCAAAATCACTTAAACTAATAGGATATGATATTAAAATAATATACTTCAGATTTTATGTTTAAAATCTACAAAAATGAAATCAAAAATAGTTAATTAGTTTTTTTTTTACCTATACTAAATTTCTAAAGAACTAAACTAAATCAAATCGGTGGCTGTCACTATTATAATTTCGTTTATTAATTCAAACAAAAGAACTGAAATAATTTTTTTAAAGACGAGTGCACCATACATTTCATTATTTTTTGTCAACACTACCTTTTTTTTAACTGGTTTAGTGGCTTGAAATTTCCAAAAAATAAGCTCTCTAAAGTACTGTACAAGAGAGGCTCATGAAACTTCCGAAGTACCACTTTTATATCCTAAAACTGGGTTTATTAAATTTTACATTGTATATTAAAATAAAAAAAAAAAAACTTCAAAAGGCAATTCATTGCTGTTTCTACTTAATATGCAAAATTATATAATAAAAAATATTGTATAACTCAGTCATATATTATTACCATAAATACGATAGTACGGATAAAATAATAATTGCCTGAAACTTGGTTTCCGACTTAAATCATAATTATTAATATTTTTATAGTCAAAATCACCCCTAGGAAAATACCGTACCGGATACGTGGTAAATTTCAGATTCAAGAGAAGTACCAGAGGGACTCATTCCTCCTCCCAATAATATAGATAAGGAATATCCAACCTTTGTTGTACGGATATCCGAACCTGAAATTTTCTTCGGAATTGCACAATTTTTTATTTTATATTGTATTTTAATATAGTTGTAAAAAACAACACCTAAATTTAAATTTATTGAAATTTATTGGTTGTAATTAATTAATAAATAATAAATCATTAATTATTATTTTAAAAACATAAGCTTGGCCGTATGTTAGAGACCCCTTATCTAGATCTTTAGATTAATAAACAGAATGTTTTTTAGTTGTGACTTAAAAGTTAGAACTTATGAGTGATTTTCAAAATAAAATCGGTATTATTGGAGTAAAAAAGGATAGAGAAGATATAAAGATGGTTTATATATTTTTGAAAAATATTTAGAAAGAAAAAACTCGTAAAACAGCTTTAGGAATAGCCTGCAATATATCACAATCGTATAAATTGAAACGATGAAATAGAAATTTAAGCTGTGATATACTACAAAACATTCATTCCAAGTGTTTATATAATTTATTTTGTTAATAATTAATATTTACCATAGAGTACTATTTTTTTCGTATCACACAAATATTTTAAATTTAATAATTTGTACTTGTACTAATAATTATACATACAAATATAAATATATTAATACTTTTTTTTTATATATCAATATGTGTTTAATATGGTTTCATCGGGCCCATATAAAAAAAAAAAATTCCATAACCTTCTCTGTATGTATCAGAGTAATATTACTCTAGGGTATGTATACGCATAACTATAAAGATATACAAACACACATTATACATGAGAAATAAAACTATATTTCTATGAAATATTAGGTAGAACAAATGCATAATACGGATGTACAATATGAACGAGAGTAAGGAAATTAATTAAAATGAAATAAAAATATTTATAATTTTAGTATATATAAAACTGAAAACGCTAAACATTGAGAAAGCAGATATTTGCTAAATTATGACCAAGAGACTTAACATGCAGATACATGCGAGGATATAATAAGATTACTATAATAAACACCTACTGGGAAGACAATTATTGTGATAACAGCTGACTTTCATAAATATTCAGCAAACACAGTCAATGTTAGAAAAAAAAACTTGAGCTCGATTGAGAATTTTGATTAAAATTATACTCTATGTAATTTTGATGCATTAACTATATTACAAAATGCTTAAAATATTTGAAAATAAACTACCTAGATAATTTAATTTAAAGTTCAGATAAAATTTGGTTATTACGAATAATGATCATCGTTGTATAATAATAATTTTGATGTGAATGAAAAAAAAAGAGAACCAAATAAATTAAATGTATTCTATTTCTATATTTTATTCAAACGGGTTAGGTAGTAAAGCACTTGTTATTATTTTAAAATAAGGTCGATCTTTTTTTTTTTTTGTTATTTTATATTCAAGTCACACTGCAATTTTTGAAGATAAAATTTTATTAAAATACACTTCATTTCCCGTTATAACTTTTTTGTTCATTTCGAAATAACATACCACAGAGTTATACTTGTTTTATAATTATTTTAATGATTTCCCCCCCTCCCAAAGCATTGATGATATTTAACTGGAAAAGCAATTAGTCAAACATTGAATTTCCCTTGTTTGGAAAAAAAAGGAGTAATCCGATTAGCAAAATAAACAATGAACGTTTATATAACTATGAACGGAAAGTGTGCTGCTGTAGTAGATCAGCAGAAAAGAAAATAAATAAATAAAAAAAGAAGCGGTAAAAATGACTTAACCTAACACTCAAATACGTCAGTGGTGTATTTAATGCTATGAAAAAAAGTAAACGGAGAGGGAAAGAAAATGAGTAAGAGAGAGAGAAAAAGTCAATGCGTGAAGAAAGTGGAAGAGGGGTTGAAGAGAGAAATATTATGATCCACGGTGACCCTTTAAAAACCTTTTTCGCGTCATCCGCTGCGAGACTAGAAAAACGTTTTAGTTTTACGTATATGGAAATGGCCGAGCAACTATATGTATTGTATATTAACCCACGACCCCCGAGGGGGCCGAAAAAGGCTATTTTCATTTGAAGGGTCGTTTCTGGCACGTACTTCAACCAATTATTACGGCCTCGGATATTATTATCGTTATGCCATATAACCAGCAAATGTTTCTACCGGAACACACTCGTGTTGGCTGCGAACGCTTCGCACTCCACCGATCACGTGATGTTTGGTATATAGGGTAAACATAATTTTGGTCAAACAATATTTCATAATTATATATTTAATTCGGTTCCCTGAAATAAATAAATAATCTCAGCAAAGTATTATTGCGTTGTGCTTTTTTTACGGGTACATTACATTATAACATACGTATAGCTATTATTTATTGTTATTTACATGTAAAAAAAACTTATATCACTATTTGAATGTTGTCTTAAGAGTGCACATGTTAAGTTAAAATATTTCTGGTTAATTCTGGATGATACACTTTGCATCCAAAAATAGCATTTTAATTTTCACCCCGATCTCTTTCCACCAAACTTTTCTCAGACAATTTTTCTTTTTGCTAAATAATATTGTATCTATTACTTTTGTCCAAGTTCTCATTGTTAGGACTGTGGAATAAATGAAATAAATGATAAGTTTAAAATTTTTTTACACACGCATCGAGTTGTTAAATATGATTTCTTATGTATTATCAGTCCTTTCCCAGTGATAAGAATAAGTGATTCATTTTTTAATTAATCATTATATTAATTAATTATTTTTACCTTTTTTACATTACATGTGAACATTATGTAGCCATATAATTATAATACACCAGATACCTTAAACCAATTTTACATTCCTAATGTACAAGAACATATTACGTACCTATATAAATATAATATAAATATAATTAAATTATAATTTAGAAAAAATATATAATGATCATAAAAAGTTTTCTTTTCTCTAACCTAAAAATATTATTGATGTTCATAAATTTATTGATATAAAACCCATATAGTTATTTCTATAGGAAAATCGTTTTTATTAAAAATATAAATAATAATGTATTAATTTTTTCATGTGAGAAAATGCATTATTATTGAGCCAAATTAGGTTACAATGTACAAAAACTACTTTATTGTGATTATCACTAGGTAATAGCTTTGTAAAACTAATTTAGACTAGAAATTTAAATTAAGTGATTCCTAAAGTGTTGGAAATCAATTTATATCAAAAAATGTAATAACATTCTTGAGTATAAAGAAGAAATATTTTTAAGTATACGAGCGAAAAGAGATTATAATATATGAATAAATATATATATATATATATATATATATGAACTATAAGGAGAAAGGTCAATGATAGGTTAAAGGGTTTTTGCCCATAAATTCTCAATTCTTAATGTTATGTGCGATTATTATATTTTAAATATAACAATAATATTTGTTTTCTTTCGATGGAATATAGTATATATAAGTGTTAGAAAAAATTGCAGAGGTATATAATACTATTATAACTATCCGCAATCAGTTCATTATAAATTACCATTATTATACAACTTAAATTAATTAATTTAAAAATTAAAATCCATCGTCTAATAAAAACCGTTTATTTAGTCGTACTTGGGTAATGGAAACGAATCAATCACATACCCGATTCAAGTTTACATAATTTTACTTTTATATTATTTTATTCACTATAGTTATTGTACTACGAACTTTAGAACAATGATAAATCATGACGTTCAAAAAGCCGTTCTTGTCGAAATTTGGTATAGCGTAGTAATTTACAAGTACTTGTACATATTGTATTATTTACTATTTTGCGGGCTAAACGAATTTTTGTCATAAATATAGTTTAACATAATACAATTATAAATATTTATTTTCAGCTCAAATAAATCTAGTATATATAATATAGTGAAAATAAGCTTCAATGTTCATGAAATACGTCTATTACCATAACTCCTCGGTCAGATTTTTGGTTTAATCAGATAAGTACATAATATCTTTAGGTCTCAAAAATGTAGTAAAGCGTGATGCCTTGACAAAATCTAAAAATTATTAAACAAGATTAAATGTTAACACGGCGTAATAAATAGGCAATTTAACACCATTTAGGTTATGCGGGTCTTAGATTTTTGATTGATAAAGTATAATAATTAATATAATATAATGTATTCTTATAACAATATACATTTTATTATAATGACGTATTACGTATTACACATCGTTATAATTTTTACTATACCAAATAACCATAACCATATGTATATATGAAAAATTATCTCCCTTAAGTTCAATTTTTGAAATACTGAGAAACGTTTGGTATAGGCTTATTAGCCGGAAACTATTGGACATGCATGAATAAAATAAAAAAACTCACAAAATTTGAAAATGAAAACAAATTGTTTGCTTCTCTAAAAATTTAGAAACAAAAAAAGAAATGAAAATAATGTTTTTATTTCAAACTTTAAAAATGCTTATCGTCCGAATGATTAAGTGATTTATAATAACTTCAAAAGAACCACAATGACGATAGGAAATTATTTAAAACACTACACAAAGTAAACTTATATCTACGGTTTACCATCATAATATTAATATTTATTATTTGATAGGAGCCTGCAGTGCGTATACTGTTTTACCTTTTTAAGGGGACTCTTGGCGATGATTTATTCGCTCTGAAATAGACCTAAAGCCTGAAAATAATTTACGACACGGGATACGATACTCGAAAACATTTACGTGGATACGAGTACACATATTTTTAGTAGTTCACTTATTTCAGTACATAGTCATAAAACTATATGGATTTTATTATTTGGTATTTTAAATTTAATTGTTCATACTGTACACGTGTTTAAGAACTCAATGCTTAAAAAAATATGCGATGTAATTTGCACGGTTAAAACACCTATATTAATATTATATTGTATCATACGATAAGTAAGTAAAATGTTTACGTCGCATGGATTTTATGCGAACGATACGAATAATTTAATATACTCTTTTATCTATTTAATATGGCGCAAGTGTGAAAAAGTTCATTTTTTTTTTTTTTTTTTTTTGTCGTATGACATTATACTATGCAAATTACGTAGGTTGTAGTGGATCCACGCGTATCCAACTATGGTGGGTACATTAATATTATTTTTATCTGCACTGCGATACGCTATTGGAAATCATCAATCGGGCGGATTACTATCTAATCTACCCACGAGGCGTGTACGATTCAATCGTTCGTATAACTTTCAGACCAATATTACCACTGAGCATTATCGTGATTCCAGTCTTTGCGAACAATCAATCACGGTACACAGACCATTGCATTGACGTTGTCCAAAGTGCGTTTCATTCGATCTCTGCAAATGTATTCACTACCACCGCGCCGTTGTATTTCGGCTCCGATTGATTGTTAAACGCCCGACGCGTCATTATTGAAATACACCGCGACGGCGATGGCGTGTTTGTTGTTGTCTTGCGGTTTGACCGGCGTGGAAGGAAATAAAATACTATAGTACTACTCAACGGTTATTGCACTTGACTTCAAGTTTTCGCGAATAAAAAATGAATGAAAAGCTAATGATTTTAGCTCTGACATTACGAGATCAGTTGCGCATCGGAAACATTCCAGTTATGTTCCCATAAGAATTCTTTAAAAAATAAAAAACATTTACTTTGATCGCACCATTTCATATATCGTTATAAAATTTTCGAAAACGTAATAAATATTTTTTCTGGAAAAATGTTGTTAATGATAAATTTAGATTGAATGAAGCGTTCGAAACGTGATATAATATATTATAGTAATTATACTGCACAATTATAATATAAAGCATAATCGGGTTATGGGTAAACTACAAAAAAAAAAAAAAAAAAAAAACAGCTGACCAAAGTAATAAAACCTGTAGAACAAAACCATGATCAGTGTATAGTTTGCATATTTATCAGTTATATTTGATAGTCATACATTGTCCTTAAGTATTGGATGTGATTTTTGTTATCAATGATTGAAACAGCAGATTGGCTATATAGTTGCTTTGGCTCCGGCTGTTCTAGATAATGCTAAACGACTATAAGAGTTTCTGGGGCTGGCGTGATAATATCTTAAAAATCAAACCGTAACGCAATATTAATGTACTCATTGTACTTATTAGTTTTTAGCCTTGACTTCGGCGTCGACCAACGAAGTTCCATTCAGATAAAACTAACAGTGCTCCGGTTGACTATCTAGATAATGGATGAAAATAAATTAAAATGAAAACGTACACCGTTAATCGTTATGACCTAACAATCATAATAAAATGGGATACCAAAGTATTGTAAAATATTTTAAAGCAATTCATATTTATAATTTTAAAAATACTTAAAATCTATGAGATTTTATTGTTTTTCGATTCTAAACAAAACACTACGCATTTTAAGCATGGAAAAGTATTGATAGTTGACGTTAAAAATATAATAATTAAGCATACTTACAATAACAAATATTTTATTTCACTGAAATCAATTATAAAACAATAAATTATTATTTCAATTAGGATTATAAAATGCTTCCATGACAAGCTTTATATGTTTATGGGATTATATCCGCTGTTGTTTTAATACTTATATACAATAAGTGATATTGGTATAATTTGATATTTTGCAGAAGGGACTTACTAGTATATACTATATTTGTATACTATATATACTAAATAGTATATAATACAAAGTAAGTCCGTCTGCAAAATATAAAATTATACCAATATAACTTATATAACTAAAATTAATTTAAATGTAAATAAATAATGTCTCTTGTATACTATTATTATAAAATCAATTTTAATTTATTTTATTTTTACTATATTTTACTTTTTTAAATCCATAAATAATATTATGTAAGTCAAAATTGTTTCAACAGTAATATAATGAAACGTTTAATGTTCGGTCAACTAACTATTTGAAGTCATGGATTGCAATTAACAAAATCTAATAAGAGTTGTACATTGAATATCGAGCGAAACAAGGTTGGTTGTGTTTTAAATGCAAAAATGTCCATGCGGAGAGACGATACGCTGAAGACATATTGAAAAAAGTCCATATCAACACACGCTAGTTATTTGACAGTTGGACAGCCACTAGTGAAATTGGTCAGACGTTGAAATAATGAGATCGACTTGGCGAAGAATTTACGGTTATGGTGGCATCAACGGATGTGGAAAAGAATACGCCATAGATACACGTATCATTTATTATTTCTCGTTTGCGTTATTTATGATAGGTAAACTGTCTATTTTATTTTTCTCTAGTTTATCAATATTAGAAATATTATACTTGATAATATATAGAATATACAAAAATAGAACAACTATAGACATCACAATTTGTGGCCAAATAGTGGAGAAGTGCTGTATAACTTAATTCAAATGTATTATGAATTATTATTATAAATTATTATTAGCTAATTTGCAGTTCAAATGAGTATTATTTCTGTAGCAATTTTGTGCTTTCATTTTAAAGTGCTCTCTAAAATGTGAATATCATTATAAGGTACGGAAATAATAAATTTAAATCATAGATGTAATCAAACCCGGAAGAGTGATTGTATTTGGTTCGAATTTTGTTGGATTTATGATAAAAATGAGAGTTGCATACAATTTAATTTTTGATAGGAAATTCAAAAGCGATGTAAATGACCCATTGCTCATATCATCCTTTTTGAATTTTAGAGGAAAGTAAAAACAAAAACAATGCGTCAAAATAGTTCACTGCCACGATGCAAAATAACAGTAAGTTAATAGTTAATACTTGTATAAATACATGAGATGCCGAACTGAAATTAAATAATATTATTATAAAAATTGTAGATTTTTCGGAGTTTATGATTTTCATTAATTGTTATTATTATTATGATAAAATATCGGGTCATAATATCGCTGTGTAAGGCGTACAGTCATTATAACGTCATATCGATAATTATTATAATATACAATTCCCTGTTGGTCTTTTGTGTTCATACATGGGGTCACACGTATTTATCAAATGTATTGGAAGTAAAAACATAATTTTGGATACTCTATGTCGACAGATCGTTGTCCGGAACGCCAGGATGAAAAATTCGCATCACGAATGAATATGCATTATATTGGTACTTAAAAACTAATTAACCAACAAAGGCCTTTGATTTAGAGGTATGGCATCATTGTATTAATCAAACGAAACAACAACTATCATGTGATATATACGAGTGCAATTGGTTGAATGCAAACAACTTTAAAAGCAATAAGCTTTAGGAAAATCCCAAATGTTGATATACTGAACGAGTCTCATTTTGTTTGAAACCATACAGATACTTTCTAGCTAAAATATAAATAAGTATAAATGTCCTTTTTATTAAACTTATGAAGAACACATTTTTTTTTTTTAATTTTGGCAATAAAACAAAACCGAATTCTCAAAAAAAATAAAAAATACAATACATATAGAAAGATTTGTTTGATTTAACTTCATAAATAATGCATACATAGAACATAATGATAATACAATCTTTTGCAATTGAGTTATATTAGTAAAACTACTAATTAGTTATAGCATTGATTTACAAAAACTTAAGAATGCAAGTAAAATCATTCTTTTTTTTTTTTTGTAATACCATTCAAGTTTTTGATATTTTCGCATTAACCCATCTAATTTTGATCACCTATGGGAGTTTACTGCAAAAGATAATACAACGTCGATAAAGACCTTAAGTATTTATAGAAGCTGGATGGACAAAGTCATGTGTGGATGGGTTCATAGTATAGCGAAGGGTCCGAATGTTTCGGACATCAATTTTTCGAGGTCGATAAAGTAGGCCATAACTTAGGCCGTACAATGATTGTGATTTAACTCAAATTCTTCGTATTAAGTTTGACGTGACTGCATCACGATACAGTTATCTGCTATAAATGATATTATAATATAATAATAATAATAATAGTAATAATAATAATAAATAATAATATAAACATAATATTATAACATATGCATAATAATTAATTTATAATAATAATATCTAAATTACGTCTATAGCTGTAATGTACACAATATGCATTAGTTTAATAGTGCATTAATTCTGCATCCATGTACATCAACTACGCGTATAATACTATTCTCTATACTCTCATGTTGGTAACTATTCAACCAAATAAACCATAATTTTAAGTTTCCTCCAGGACTATGAAAACTTATTTGAGATCCAACGTTGGCGAAGATTTACCATACATATATATTTAAATAAAATTAATTTCAAAATATAACTTATAACAATAACTAATTCAGAATTTGCTGTCAATAGAATATTAAAAAAAAATAAATAAAATCATATTGAATATAATTTTCAGTGCGTTTCATTGCGACACTTCCAGTAAAAAAAAAGGGAATTGAAAAACAAACATTAAAAAATGAAAATATCCTACCAGTCTATTAGATATAATAATATAATATACTTTATATATTTTTTGAAACTTATATAATATGTTGAACGTTTTTCGAAACGCACTGAAAGGATCTTGATACCCAATGGTAATTTAATTTTATCAACCCAACTGTATACATAAATACTTATAGGAGTTCCTTGGTTAGGAGGGAAGAATATAGTCATCTAATAACATAATAGCAGCAATAAGACGCTATTGTAAGTGTCGGTAGATTTTATAGTGGATTTTTTTTCGGCAGTCAAATGTAATGCGAAAACTTTTTTACTGACGTCGACGTGTACGAAAACCGTTCGCGTATGGAATGGAATTCAATTTGTTGACAGTTTCAGGACTGTAATACTATAGCATTCCTAAGTATACATCACTGGCCATACCTTCAGTGAGTAATATTATTGGGATCTGGAACATGCAGAAAATGAACATTATAAGAAAACCGTACCCGTTATCTGCCCTTTCGAAATCTGAGCTAGGTATCCGATCGTATTCGATTAATTGCCACTAGCTGGTGTTTTTTAAAACCTGTGGTGCAAAAAAAAAAAACGAAAGGAGGTAGATTTTGGCAGTGTTTTAGAACTGTGAAAGTAAAATAAATAAAAATAAATAAGAACTCCGTCGGGCTTTTCTATCTTACTATTTATTGTCTTCGGATAAAATGTTTTATAGTATATAAAGCACGAGTTAGCATAATATTACAGTAGATGCCAAGCTACAATAACCTCATAATATATCGTACGAAAATAAACCTCAAAACAAAAAAAACAAAAACCCATAAAAATAATAAAATAGATCGAGCGAAAAAATCACACTTGGTGTACGGTGCTCCAACCATTTTGATTTCTACCATGAGTTTAATAATACAATTATGATTTACACGCATTAAATATTATAGCCATTCTAAAAATTGCATTATACATTTCATTTAGTTATAAATATATGTACAAAATCAATGTAGAACGTCATTGTATTTATTATAATATCTATAATTTACTTAAATGAAACGATATTTACTTGGTTTCAAATGTTTAAATTCAATATTTATTTTTGCATTGCGTTTACATTGATTTTTTCAATATCATGTTCATATTTAAAAAGTTCATATCATCGTTTAATTTTATTATTGTATATGAATTTCATATTCATATTTTTTTTTTAAAAAGTGTACATTCATATTACCCAGATTGCTCTAAAAGCCTGAAGAAATTAAGTATTACATACAAATTAATGTTGTATAATTAATTATGATTAATTTTAAATATTTGATTTAAAAACTGATTTCAATACTCATTTAGTGTTTACCCTTAATATAACTAAATACACTGACGTATTCTATAAATGCAAAGAATTGCAAAAATAATATAAACAATAAATAATAACAATTCTAATGAATTAATAAAATAACTAACGAGATTTCAATAAAAATCATCAAATAATGGATCAATGGACCACTTTTATTATTGAATACAGTTACGTAAAATAATGTCCATAGGTTTTCGTACAAAGTACAAAGTATAAAATACTCATTAAATATCTATACTAAACAAATAATCCTTATTATATACGTGCTTTGGGTCTTCTGTCTATAGATATATTATGTCTGCCCGATGGTCCTTTGTCGGTATTTGTTCTGATCGGAATTAATACTTTGATCTCAACAAGCTGTTAATCAACAGAGTTTTTTTTTTTTTAGTTTTAAAATCAAACATACAATTTTTGTCTTTTTTATTTATTATCAAACAAACTATATTGACCTTGGTGAAAATCACCAATTGTGTTTGTTTATTAATAGTTAAATAAGAATTTTTTTATTTTAAATTCGTAATTATTTCACGGTTGGAACACGACCGGGTTAAATTAATTGCTAAATGATGGTAATAATAATAATAATTTTAAGCTACCAGTAGAGAATAAAAAAAGTGCAAGACCGAGACGGATTAATTTTTGATGAACACTGTGTTCAGAATAAAAACATACAATGCGTCCTCTCACATAACGCTAACAACGCACTGTGATGGCGGAAAAATGTCGGGCGGTCCTGATAAAACTTAATATCGACAATAATATATTACAACAATGACGGCAAATAAATGATGATCCATATTGGTCTGTTAGAAATCAACTTATTGACAAACGACAAATACGTGAAACGAAGCACTATTATAAACCCACGGGGAGCGGAATTAATAATAGACAATAGTATATTATAATCATTTTTCGAATTTTCCGATCCCACATTATCATAATGTTGCACATCAAAGGTATTCGACTATTGACGTCTGATCGTATAACGTGCGCGTCTGTTCTATGAAATCCGTAGAGTTTAATAACATAATATTATAACGTGAAATCCGAAAGATTAGCAGAACTAGACCTTTTCTCAGGGGCAATATTACGCGAGGTGACATAGTTTGACTACGGTACGCAAAAGGTACAAATGATTAACGATTGGTTGGCAAACAATCCTAAAGCATCTGCACTATTGACAACAATACGGTGAAACTGATTTTTATTTAGGAATTCAAAATGACCATCGCTTTCGTTTTTGACACGTGCGTTATGTCTCGACATAAAAATAAAATAAAATAATATAACTACATGGTTACGGAGAAAACAGAATAAAGGACATTAAATAATTTATACCTATACTGCACCAGCTACATGCTTCTATACGGTATTATAATATTACGGTATATTTGTTACTTACATATAGTATGTATGGAGTATCAACTCGCATGCCTAAATTTATAAAACTTATTTACTTCTAAAATAAATCATCGTATTTAAATGACTTCATAATAATTGCTATATCAGCTGTAAGTCGCAAAATTATGCGCAACCACACGAACTTGTTCATCGGGGCCTATTATATTTTCAAATAAATAAATAACAATCTCTATATAATAGTATTGAAAATATTTTTCCGGAGAATTTTATTTGTTTGTACGTATATGCATTATTTAACTAGGTCACCGAAAAACTCCATCTGTACACCGAGAAATTATTAGATTGAAATCGTATGCACGTAGTGCAAAGAGCAGATAAAGTTTCATATTTTAATACCGAGTTTCCGGTTAGTATTTAAAGGCCGGTATAAACCAATATGTATTACGTACGGCACTGATTCTCTAAAAGTTCCAGTGATTATCATAACATAATAATATGTAGTGTACCGTGATCGTTCGGTCGGTGCAGGTGCGCGTGATTCTAATTAAATTTTCGTTGAGCTTACGTATTAACTACGTATTAGTGAGTGTTAGTAGCTCGACCCACAATGCTAAACGATCAAGAATATGTGGACACGAATAATGCGAGTGAGAGTATCTTAACCGTCTACAGCCAGAAGTCGGGTCAGGACTAACACCGCTTGTTAGGAAGACCATAATAATATTATTAATTTTAAATGTATTTATTTGATTTACGTTTTTTTGTAACTTAATCAAATTCTTTCAAAGAAAACAATTTAATCAGTTTTATTTTATATTTTGTTGTCTTAAACGCTAACATGAAATCGTCTAAAAGGTGTTCCTCATTCAACAGTGTAATTATAAATTATTGACTCTGTTGCCTACAGGGCTGCAATACAAATAATAATTTTATGATGTATACCTAGTATTTTAACTGGGATTTTTAATGTGAACAATTTTTTTTCAATAATAATACATTTTTCATTTAGATGGTTTAATAATACGTATTATATCATACATAAAATAATGTTCACGTTCTTAAAACTACAAAAAAAAAAAAAAAAATTATGATAATATTATACAATCTTGTGCCAATCTATCTTTATCGATAAGTAATTATTATTGAGAGTTCATGAGTCAATGGCCACTACTTATAATAATATAGACGTGTGTGGTTTTCGGTCCTCGAGGACGAAGATGACGTATGGAACGAAAGTTTCCAGTAGATACGTACGCCGTACGTTCATCGTGTAGATATTATATATTGACCGAGTAAAGGGACTTAGGTGATTCCGAATAGTTAATATGGATACATAACATGGGGTAAAAGTAATGAATGAAGAACGAAGAGAGTGACGGTTTTTTGATCGAACACCGTTGAAGATCACAAAATAATTATTATCATACTAACCTGAGCCTCCTTGTCTCCAGCAAACTTTTTCTAAAAAGTTTATTATAATGTAGAAGATCGAAAATTGTATATTAGTCACTGCAAAGTATATTGATACCTACCGATAACATTATATTTTACAACTTTTTAGCGATACAGTTGGTAATAAAATAATATATTGACACATCGCCATCCTGCACTCTGTTTTTATTTCGTTGCTTGGCATGCAAATATTGTTGCTAGTTTTTATTAGCATTTAAAACATAATTTATTTTTACACCAAAACCATCTGAATATTTACACTTAAAATATAAGGAATTAATCTTTTGGTTTAATATAATTGTTTAAAAACGTTAAAAATCAATCCTCTCAGCATTTAAATAACTGTTGAATCCAACGTAAATACGTCATATCGGTAAATGCATGTATAATGAGTTTAAACAATCCTATTGGAAAGTATCTATTTAGTTAAGATATAATTGTCATGAAAAATAAAATAAAAATGTTTTTATGCATTCAGAAACATAAGTTTACTCGGTAAAATGCATAAATACATAGTAATATAATGAAACAAAAAAAATTCTATAAAGATATTCGAAAACAACGTATACGAAATAACCTTAAGTTGTTTAAAAAAATACGATTTTCACTTTAAATAATCATTATTAGTAAACATTATATTCGTATCATTAACCATATAATATTTATTTAATAAAAAAAAAAACTCAAACATGATTAATATACATACTTGACGTTGAATTGAACTTTTTTCAAATCGCGACTGATTCCATATTATTGACTTATGGGTATAAACACGCGTCGACGCAAGACTGAAAATGATGTATATTTTATTTAGACGCAATTGCTCTTCAAGCGTTTGCTCTTCATCAAATATTGCAGAACTCCTTGTAACTAATAATTATGAAACGCATTTTTTGTTTTTATTCCCATAATACCTAATCCTGGAAATGATTGTGCAGATCATATTCTTATGGAACCGCGAGTGTTTGGTGTGGGCATAGCGCGTTTGTAGTAAGTATCGCATCTATTAAATGCATATAATGGTACTTGTATTATTAATATGTAATTCTATAACACGATTAACAGGAACACGTAAACACGGTTACTGCAGTCGGGCCTGGAGGATAATACATTAACGCGTGTGACGATAATACTATATCGTATTATTTATTATTATCATTACGTAAAATGAACTACATTATAATATTATGTGTATCGAACAACCGTCAGCTGTGCACAATATATTGTTATTACTCGTAAAATAAGACAACCGTAACACGACTGTGTGCAGCTCGTTATCGTATCAATAATAACAATTGTTCGACACTATAACTATAACGTAATAGTAAGTATATTATTATCGTTGTGACTTGTATGAACAGATAATGAGAGAGAATCCGGCCACAGTTTATGTGCACGTATTGCACATACCCTCACGTCGAATGTCCCGGCGACGGTGCGCGTTAATTTAGCGGTTTGTTCGATAAGATTGTTTCGACAGCAGAAACAAGATATCGTCGAATATAATATTCCGAACGTGTTACGGTTGCAGCTGTTGAACCACTTGTCCGAAAACCAATAAGAGCTAAAATTATGGCCATATAAAAACATCTAATGTAATATATTTATATATATATATATATATAGCCTATAATAGGTACGTACCAGTTGAAAAAAGTTTTTACATTTTTTATGTAAACCCAAAATCATCGTCGAATTTGAGCTATAACATTTTTATAACAGCTTATAATACGGTTCGGCTTTTAATATAAAGTTTATATAAAATTAATGCACATATTAATGGTACATCTCTTTATCTAAATTATTTTGTTTGTGATGTTTTGTTTTTTTCGGTGTTTACAAATACACACTGCAACGGAAAAACTATATTTTTATGACCCGGGTCTAGTCTATATTGCCCAAGTTATAATCCGAACAATCGTCATAAACTTCTACTTGGAACTGATGTTAACAATTTACATTTCAAAGTATTCATAAATTAATTAAGCTAAGAATTGTCGTTCTGCGTTAGGACGACTGATGAAAATATTACACTGGGAAAAAAATTAATATTATTATGGTTTTATTTACGAAATTATGATTTAATAAATGTGTATTTATGCAAACAATAATATATAATATTTACCTGGGTACATCTGAAGTAGTGGCAGTTTAGTTTCGCATCAATTAACTCTTATTATATATACAGTTCTAAAAATAACATTTGATTTTCTCAGGGGTTAAGATTTTTTCTAACTTTAATATTTATAAAATTTGCATTTTACACCTATGGACAGCATAGATCATATTAGTACGCTTATCATCAACTGAAAAGTCTCCAACTCTATTTTATTCGAAATTTCATTTGTAATAGGAATAACATGTCATAATCATTTTCATGATATTACATTTTCAGGACTTTGGGACAACAAAAAAAAAAGTAAACAATTATATATTAAGTATTCATTTATTCTGTCATTTTGGAATTGTCTTTTGAAATATTAATGGAACTATGATACGTCTTACACATTTTAACAGATTATTAAGAGAACTGTTGTCTATAATTATTTTATTTTCTGAATGCAACAGAATCAAAATCATGAAAACTATGTATATTTACAATTCTCCGAAACTTCTAGGACATTAAAATTTATTGTAATACCACGGTATGATTTTGTAGGAGATTTTTAAAGCACTTCCACCAACGACTATAAATGTTTTTATTTTTTTTTTTTTTTACTTAAAAACTATTGTAATATTTTATAATTGTTATCTAATTTTTAGTAATTTTTTTATGTATTTCTATGTTTATTTCGTTGAATAAGATACGGTTAAGTTGAACCAGTAAAAAAAAAAAAAAAATTCATACATTAAACGTACTTTGTACAAGACTTTATAGACCTTGTCCAAGAGTACATCAGTAGGAATTGTAGAAATTGAGAACGCCAACAACAAAAAATAACAATGTTTTCACTTTCAACAAATATGTATATTATATAACCTAAAAATGCGAATTCATTAATCAGCAAGATATTTATAGGATATATGTTTAGAATTACTTTACTCGATGCATTCGATTTAAACATTTGATTTGAATAAAGTAATAATATGAACTTAAACATTATCCAATAGTATTTATGTAAACAATTCAAGTAAAAGCCATCCCCGATTTTACGTTGCCTCACTGCTATATGGATTTACGATTTCCAACAACTAAAATATTAACAAACGAGACGGGAATAATGATTTTAGCCACCTTGGCAAATATTTCTCAAAAACGTAGTTTTTGTGTTCAATAACGCACGTGTACGAAATGCGTTGGCGTTTTCTGTTTTTTCCGAGAAATTTGAGTCAACTAATATCACCGCCGGATTATTTAGCAACATTTTGCGATTCCGTGTTTCGCCACCGTCACCTTACGGTCCATTAAACCTCGGGTATTGGACAATAATAATAATATTCTGTCACAACGACGCGACACTTAATCCTATGAAATTGTGAATAATTGACTAAATCAAAGACTTATTTTATATGTATTTACTATTCAGTGTTTTGAGTTTGTCCATATTTGAATTATAATTAATAGCAGTGCATTATAAAGGAAATATGTGTGCTTAAAGCAACTTTATTCTAAACATTACAATAATATAGGTAGGTAATTATTTTGACTGCTATATCGTAGTTAACACAAGTGTGATAAGAAAGTCATTCGTTAAACTGCTGTTGGACTGTGGCTTTTCTCGGTGTTTGTTTTGCACATAGGGATTATACTGAACTTAAAAACGAAAACAGCTCATCTCAACTTATCAAAATATTGCCAATAATATTACGTTATCCATTTATGACATTTTATAATTTCTATTTTTTTTTTTTTTTTTATTTATTTAAAAAAATATTTAATGATTGCGTTACGTATGTATAGTAATTCTTGAAACTCAATACCATCAATACTACGCTTAATTTATAGAAATATAATACGCATTACGGATATTTAAACATTGTTCAATACAACTATAGTAATATTTGGTTTAATGAATAAACAAATATTGATAACTAATAACTTCTGAATGAATAAATTATGTTTTACACGACCGAACTACATTTTCTATCCAACAATTATACTACACGTTTTCCTAATAAACTAAATTACATTATATATTATCGTGTGGGTATTATATATTTGACCAGTTTCACAAACTTTTGAAACCACAAGGATACATTATGTCTACGGATTAATCGTTTCACAGTAGTTATAATGGCAAAACCAATTAATTGAAGTTCCCGTTAACTATTTCACGAGCAATGTGAATTATATGTGAAACAATCCTTTTTTTCCGGAAAAGAGGGCGTGGGCTGTATTATTCAGAAAATATTAACGGTCCAACTATTTCTTTATGGAAATTTTGTAGCAATATAGATGGATAAGAAAAAATATCCATACTAAAAACGTGCCGAAGTATTTGGTAGGTATCCCTTTTCCTTGTTCGTTCATATTTTCGTCCATACATGTTTTATATGGTAAGTATGTTACAAGATTTTGGAAGAATTTCTACTCGCATGTCTCGGAAAAATGTGTTATTTTATGATATCAACTCTTCTGAATGTGGTTCTTTGATATGTACCTGTCCTTTTATCTTACATATTTTTCCCAGTTTCCTCGTACACCAGTGACCCGAAATATTATACACTGTTCTTATGTTCCGTTTAGTTCCATCTTCTATAAAAGCATAACCCATATTTGTGCATAAAACCTTTCGTCTTGTAAATAATTTTAACATAAATATCTTATTCAACCACATTCCGCATAGTTTTTGGTTGTGTTTATAACCATCACATCTGATTTGTATATAAGTTCTATGATTATGTCACGTCATTTTGTACATTCTTAAATTATATTTAACTATTTCAACTATTTTGTCTGTTCATGCGATATTACAAATCAGCAACCCCGTATAACTATTCTTAGAATATTTTTCATCCAAGATAACAATATATTACCGCAATGAACTACATATTTGGATATCGACGATTATGTGTGACTTATTAATTAATGATAAATACCTAATTTGTACAATTTATAATTTGCTTTGAAGTTAATTTTAAATGAGCATAAAAAGCAGTCTTCTAGTTACCATAATTAGTTTGCTCCCTACACCATAAGGTTCTACTTTTGTACGTTATTTATCAGCAAATATAATATATACATAAGTAAACGGTTTTCAAAGCATTAAACTACTTAATAATGAATATTGTACACTAATTTTTTGAGCATGAAAATTCGTTTTATGTGAAACAAATTCAGTTAGAATAAATTCAGTAGGGGCTATATTTTTTTTTTTTTTTTTTAAAGAGATGAACACTATATTATGTGATATAAATTTTAATTTTTCGATAATGAAAATGAGTTCAAAGGTATTTATAGATTTACACTTGAAAAATATTGTGTTTATTTGTTGAACCCCAATAAATTATTAAAATAAGTCATTGGAAAAATGTAAACGGTACATTATATTGATAATGTTTTCTTCCAAAAAAAAAAAATAGCATCTACTAAGTATATGAATGGTTTACACATTAAATGGGCTTATCTCGCACAATAATATGATTTTTTAATTTAAAAATATAAAAAGAAGATTATTTTTTATTAATTGATCCATGAACACGATCACATATCACATACTCGTATAGCCGTCTATATGCGCTCAAATTGTGAATAGCTGTCGATCTATGGAGCATTACATCCGGGGCACACTTTTGCAAAGGATCACGTTCTCTTAACCAGTAGCTATACGGATGGATTTTGAAAGTGCATTTTCGTGATGGGCAGTTTTTTTTCAGACATCGTCTTTCTGAAGGATTAACCGCGATAAAATGTCGTATTTCCATGAATGTAAGTTTCTACACGATGTATAGCAGGTGAAAATCAGTCATAATAACGCAGACGTATGATTTGACACGAAAAATATTCGTCCATAATAATTGTAATTCAATTGGTAAATATTGCTATACGAATAAAAATAATAACAAATACAAAATACGTCCTTATTACCATTATGCTTCTCTATTCCGCTTATTAGAACCGACAATTTTTACATAGTTGGTGTGTTTGAAATCTACAGTTATTGTTTTTATGCTTCAAACAAACGACGCGTTTTCGTTCCCATTGTCCAGCAGGATTTCGTGCGCGCACGGTCGTAGTCCATTAATGCGATTTATATATATTATTGTGTACTCGTCGATATCCGCTTACTTGTCGGTTAGGTATTTGTAGAAGTCGAGGGTGCACGATATTCGCCGTATGGTGAAAACGTGTATAAATTAACAAATCGAGTTGGCGGCGTCTACGACGTAAAAGCTAGGCGCACCACCGTTCCATCCGATGATATATTATAAACGCGTAATACTATACGCCGCATGTCGGATTAAATTTCGCGTTAATCAACCGTCACTATAGCGGTGAATATTAATACAGTGGCACGGATCGCGTACATGGCGTTTTTGTCACGACGTGCATAGGTACGCCCCGTATTGAATTCGTCAGGTACGCATGTTTTGATACATGGATCATATTATTATAATAAATTAATATGCCACATTTTATTTACTGTTAAAGTTGGTAGCTCACTAGACTTTGTTATTTTGCATTAGACTTACTCTAGCTATACAATATAGTGTAATAGTACAGAATGTACTCCGATTCCGCTGGCGAAAACTTTATATTCCCGTTGTACGCGCGTTTACTTGGAATAATAATTATCTTTTCGCGTTCAATATTCAGGAACATTGTGTCTAATTAATTTATCGAAATGCTCGTGTGTACCAAGAACTCGTGCAGAATGTTGTTTATAGCATGTACTTGGCACGGTGGAAATTAGTCGACATGAAGTCTTCGAAAGGATCTGTGAATATTATTATGCGAGTGTACACATGCCCGACACTTATGTGGAGTTTATCATTTTAATTACATGTAATTCGGTTTGGGTGAAGAATACCGTACATAGACACGTTTAATGTTAATATAAACATTTATTTTATTATATTATTATTAAAACTTACTACACAAGTACTTGTGTGCTATATCAGTAACAGTCGTAAAATGGAAAAAAAAAAGAATCGAATGCATGAATACAATTTATTGCGCTCTGAGTATTAAAAGTTTAATACGATAAAGTGTATAATATTATATTATATTGAAGACCGTAAAGAAAAAAAAAACTCATAAAATTTATGAATTCTAAAAAGTGAAATAATAAAACCTATACACGTTTTGCTCGAGAAATGATATACAGCGTGGTGTATTTCGAAAGAACATAATGTCAAGTCCTTACGTTATTGTCCACATCATCGTCAAGTAAGTAGGTATACGGCTTTAATTCTATATTTTGTTTTGCCTGTCAACCCGCATACGAACAACACAATAATAATCTTCAACGAAATGTGCTCATCCGTTTCGGGTTAAGTTAGGTTAATATAAATAATTTAAATAATATTATTCATAGTCTATAAAATAAATATTTTTCTAGTACCTAATTATTGAATTCTAAACGGTTTCCTTCAACAATATTGTTCTTATTGTGTAAGTTGCGTGCAAACAATGAACTTTATTTTTGTGACCCAATGTAATGGCAGAGTGTACATCAATGTACACATAATTATTACCTTTTTGTGTTACAGTAGAAAAACTTTTCCCTTTCGATCACTATATATTCTATGCATACGTAAATACTTTTAACCAATAATTCTCATCATACAACTGTCCATTATGATACAACATGAGATACTTTTTTTTTTTTTTTTGTAAACCGTATTTGAATCTATCATAATAAAGTATATTCAAATATTTTTTAAAGAACACAAATTGAAGATTTAATTTTTCACTACAAAAATTACATTCAAGTATAGACGTTGACAAATTCGGTCATGATTTATTAATAATTACCAAAAAAGACAATGGTCGTTTTAAGTTTTTTTTTCGCTAAATTATTAATAGGCATAATCACGGTATGTGATCTAAAAAGTTAAATATGGGAGCACTTATACAATATTAAAATAAATTAGATTTTGCCTTTTAATCATCCAAGTAAATTAATTTAAATTAGTTTGGACACAATTTTTTTTTTTATATATTGACAAAAATAGAAAGCAAGAAGTATAATCTGAATTTAATATTTATCACTGAAATCCAGACAGAAAAAAAAAACATAAATACATTAAATAACTAAGCAAACATACAAAGCGTAGTATACTCTGAGATTGAGATTTTTATATTTTATTAAGACACAACTTCTTTTTTGAAGGCTTAGTATTTCCAGTATTATGATACTTGTAAAAAAAATATTATTTGAGTTTATATTTCGAAGATAATGTATTATTATACGATTTGTTCATTCAAAATATATTATATCTTCGTAGACCTCAATATTTTTCGGGCGGAATGTGTGAAAAAACCATAAAATTTACTTTACACATAATATTATTATAATATAATATACTTCATGCTCGACACGTGCGTAACGTTTGAACGAGTAACGATGAATATACGTGAGCACATTATTAAATATTTTTCTCATTTGCAATCTTATAAGACATCATAAACAGCATTAAAATTTCAATTAAAAAAAAAAAGTTATAATAATAATAATAAAAACAGATGGGGTTTATTCAAAATAAATATTAAATACTCTCAGCCCCAAACTTTTAGAATTTGATCATAAACCAGAAATTATATGCGCACGAACCACGTATATTATTTCATACCTAATTTTAATTTTTAGCCCAATGTTTTATTTAAAGACTAGAAATTAATTTTCGAGGTCGATCCCTCACCACAACCGCTACGTGATTCTACCGGGATCGTAAATAAAATAATGCTGCGATAATAACTACCTATTTGATAATGACGGCAATAAAATACGTATACGTCAGACAGATGGCGTATAAAACGTACATCATCAGTCGTCGTCTATCGTGCCATACCGCATATTTCCTTTCTCTCTTTCTCTCTCTCTCTCTCTCTCTCTGAAGACTAAGTTGAAGTCTTCAACGGTCACGAAAAGCATGCCAAGGCTGCAATAGACACGGAGGGAAAATATAGAGAAAACGTATAAATGTACGAAAACGAGCGTGGACGGTGGAAATATTATCTTAAAACACGGTTCGTAGTATTGCGGCCCCGCGTACGTAGGATAAGAAAAAAAAAAAAAAAAAAAAACGAGAACAGATATCGAAAAGGAGGAAAAAATTTCCCGACCGAGTAAATATTATATGCGCACAGCAACATATTATTACATTATAATACCTAAGACCGTATGCGCTGTGCCGACGATATTACGCAGTGATACACGCTGTGTCGGGCTGCTGGTCGTGTGCACGCGAGAATTTAACAGGCGTAAAACGTCATGTTGATTTCCCACGAGATCTCTGACGCGTCACCGCCCAGTCCTACCGTATAATCCTGCCCATCCCTGCGCCGAGCCCGTGGACTTTGTGCCGGATGCGAGCACGTATGTAAATGCCTAGATGTTAAGCCGGCCGAAGTGGTGCTTGTTCGCGTGTGATTTTCACGTCACGCGTGCTGCCGCGAGAGGCGAAACTTACCGGTGGAAAAAAAGCGGAAAAACGAAATGTGTACACGAACAAAGCATATTATGCGTGATCGTGCCGTGTGATCACTGTGATCGCATGTGAATAACAATATCGACTTCACGGCAACGGCTCACACGTGAGATAACTTTATATATTCCGTACATATGCATGATGTGTGCTTGCCCGAGAAAAAGATTATATTTTCACATTTTTTTTTTTTTTTTGTCCATCGCAATTTCATTCTATAAATATTATCATACCTTGACTAAATTTATATGCGCGTACTGGAAAAACTACATTTGAAACAAAAATATGTATTAGGTTATAGTGTAGATAACAATATTTTCATGAAAAGCATGATAATAATTACTATATCTTTGTAATCATTATGGTGGCAATAGACAGATGTACATATAACATACGTAAAGCTTGTACAATCCGAGGATTTTTTTGATTAAGATTATGTATTATTGGAGTTAAGATCATTAATATATAAAAGGCTTAAGGGAGGAATAACAATAATTTTGATTTTATATTCTATGTCGTAAGACAAAAAGGCAATAGATAAGTAGATTCTGAAAGGCACGTGTGTCACAATCGAAAATGGTACAGTGATAAAGACGATAAGTCCTAATTTTTAGAATTGGAACGGTAGTAGGTTATATGACAAGTAACGTGAACTTAAATGTTTTACTATGTCAGAACGTCTAATATTTAATGATTAAAACCACGTCTGCGCAGAGAGATTTCTGGATATAGTTTATTTCCTATAGGATTCTGGAAGGTTTTACCATTCCAACATTCCCCGTATTCGACGTATATTCGATTAAAAGGACGGAACTAAGGAGAATGGAATGTTTTTTTTTTTTTTTTTTTTTTTCTGAGCAGAGGATAATAACGTATAAATATAATAATACATCCGATACAGCTGAAAATACTCTAGTCAAGTTCGAAACAAACCTCTTACGCTCTATAGCTGCTGCTATACATTATTATGCTTTTTCCCGATTATTAATCGCTGTTTTAAAAGTCGAGTTAATTACGGAAAAACAATTGCCTCGTTACTACCTTTCCCCATCCGTATAATCAATATATTATAATATGTATTTAACGCAAAACGTGTAATTAAAAATCGCGCTTCCTTTTTCAACTTGACTATAATATATAGTTATTTAAGACATCTATCGTTATTATTGTTTTATTCAATCGGTTTTTGTTTTTCAACTCGACGGTATCTTCTATGTCAGATATATCTGATAAGCAGTGACAGTCAATAATTATCCGACGCGATAGTATGACGCACGGTCTAGAAAGTAATAGCCATTAGCCACTGTTACAATAATATTTGATCCAGTACTTAAATAATATTATAATATTACACTCGTGCCTATAAAAATTCGCCTTATCAAACAAAATCCGTTTCTAAGTATTTCAAGCCGCTGGTATTATTATATTATTTCCTCCTTCCGTTTATACAGTGCAACCAAAATAATAAATACATTATCATATATTATATTATTTATCTTTGAGGGGACATAAAAGATCACTGTAAGAAAGGAAAAAAAAGTAATTGCGCTTTTGTCAAACAAATAATAAATGCTTAGAAAATATCAAACACAATGACATGCCTTAGAAATTCAATAACAAAAGATAAAAAACAAAAGAGCGTTTTATTTTTATGTCTGTAAAAACGTGAATAAGTATTAAACGAATGTACGCTTTCGTGATAGATAAGTACGAGTAAAAATAGATGACTTCTGGCGATGGGGTTAGGAGACTAATAAAAGTTTTTAAAACTTTAATAATCATAAATCATAGTTTATGTGAATTTATGATTGTCTGGTACAAATCTCTTGCGAATACTAAAAAGTACGATTAAGTGGGTTGGTTAGGATTTTCATCCCAATGAAAAGTTTATAATCGCTAATTGTCACCGTTCCGAAAGTTTTTAATAAAATAGAATTCTGTTGAGAACAATCGGACAACATAATATAAGTCAGTGATTCATGATTATATTTTATTTACCAGTACGCACGCGTAATATTATGCTAGGCTAACATTTAAAATTATAATATTGCGTATATACGTCACGATACTGTATATTTAACTACTAAACACGAACTGGATGATCGTGGACCAGTGCGGTTTACAGCAGTGTCATGTAACGCGAGTTCGTTTTTTTACTAGTATTGTTCCAGGCTATCTGTTTTCTCGCAGATTCGGAAACGCGTTGAATTATTCGCAGACGATTATTAATCGCATTTAATCCGTTCCTAAGACAAAATGAGCGTAATTTTCGCATTTATTATGCGCGCAGTACTTAAATATATTTCGTTGGGTGAAAAATCTTTAAACAAGTTCATATTATGTTTGATAATACATGAAAAAAAAAACAAACGGATCAAATTGAAAATAAAATATGATAGAAATAAGTGATGAAAAGCATACCCAAATTCGTATTTGTGAAATAAACATTACTCGTGATTCAAAGCTAGTGCGATTATTCCATGTCACTGCAATATTCAGATCCAAAAAACATCTGGAGTTGCTTATCTTGGACAAACATAATATACGATACCTATATATAGTTTTTTTTTTTTTTTGAGAAAGAGAGAAAAAACTTTCAACACTTTTCGTCTTTAATTTGAAATGTATAGGTTTTAAAGTAAATAAAAGATAATATAAAATGTGAATACATGTATCATATACGTAAATCCAACCGGAAAATTCTCGACTAGTCTATTGTTACCTTGTTGGTAGTTTTTAAGCTTATTTGTCGTATATTGGAAAAATAAAAAGAAAATAATTCACAATATTTGTGTTTACTTTATAATGTACCTCACTGTATATTGTTTACAAATAATACTGAAAAAAAAAACTACAGTTCAAAAAATAAAAGGTATCACTATAATAAGGTTACAAATTCCAAAAAAAAAAAAAAAACTTTTTCTCTTTTTCTTAGGCCTATAGCTATATAATAAACCGGTCAATATCAACTAGTGAAACGATGACATTTAATTTTCACTAGATAAATCGTAAAATAACTAAAACGTTTATGTTTGTCTCTGTCCAATTTAATATACTAGCTATTGCATCAAACACATTATTATTATGTATTATAAAAACGTATAAGTGGTTTATTTTTTTTTCCAAGCTTTGTTAGTATAGCTTATAAGTACAGTTTAATAACTTTAACCTTTAGCTATAAGAAAGTTAGTTGGGAACGGTAGATTTTGGAACACGCATATGCATATATGTATCATCATATTTTAATTCACCCAATATAAAACCTGGGTGTCCGTTCGGCCGCAGACGAGACGTTGAGATTCTAAAAATGATTTACCAGCCGCGGTTAGGCTTGTCACTTTCATCACGCGTATCTGTATATGTCTCTATACATAGCAATATAGCGATCGATCATATTGTTATTGTATTGCGTACGAAAACAATACACGCATATAATTATACCTACCTACACTACCAATGAGCCCACTCGTGTCACGCGTGTGATCAATATGCGTACGACGTACTTTGAGCAGGGTACATACTTAAAAATCTGAAATTTTGCAATATAATCGTATTCGTTGGAATGACAAAAACAGTTGCTATTCCAAATACCGTAGAATCGATTTATGCTGAGTGCATACAATTTACATAATTTCTAAAATACATTAGAACCTATTTTCAAAATGGTTTATATACTGATTTGCATACATACGGTGGAGTACATATCAAATATCAGACATTAATTGTTTAAAACAAAATGGGAATTGCGAGAAACATATTAAACAGTTTAGATCCTGAACGTTATTGCGTCATACGTTAAACATATACATATTATAAATATAAATTGAGCGATTTTTAATTATAAAAATTATAATGATAAATTATTTTAAAAATTTTTATACTCTTATATATTGTTTAACATAATATTATTATAACACTCGACAGTAATAGAGTAGGTAGAATCTTTGCCTCGGCAAAGAGGATAGAGGAATGTGTGTACGGTATTATTATTTGCATAGCTATGTGCACGCTCGGAGTTGTGGGACTAGGTCAACTTAACCCAACTTAAAACCTGAACTGATTTTTATTCCTCGCAAATAACAGCACGTTATAATTATTATTGCCTCGTGTTGGTCCATCGCTACTATAATTGTAACGACGATACCGCAGAAATGTATAGGAATCCAGACTATTCCATGATTTGCTATCGATTCACGTCTAAAAATCGTATTACAAAATAACCGCAGGTCACCGCTACAGTACCTATCCTCCATGTATGCGGGTAGTGCGTATACTGTATACTTCTGCCTCCAGCTATATAACAATAATAATAATAATATACTCTCTTAGGTGTCGTTTAAAAACAGATTAACGCGACCGAGTTTTTGTTTACATTAAACGCGGTGCAGGGCTCGGCAGATTAATTTGCAACTCTACTAGCTTCCGGTGCACAAATATAACACACACGCACCCTCGGGCAGTATATAAATATATATATTATATATTATAATGCATGGCGTTAGCGGCCACAACGACACAGTTCATGTGTCAACAAAAACTTTTTGGCTCGAAAACGGATTGTACGCGGTTATAAATATGTACGCGCACACACATATTAAGTTGCTCTACCTGGGCAAATAGACATGGGTGTGTGCGCGTATATTTCATTTGTATGCACATTATATACAGGGGGTCTGGTGCACCACTAGGAAAAGCGACCGCGGTGAAGGTGACAACGAGTGTGTGTGTGTGTGTGTGAAAGAAACGTATATAATATACGGAAAATTATAAATCGTCTCTGACCCTCGTCGGCACGCACGGTAGTGTCGCGCACTCAGGAATTCCATCTTGGCAAGAGACGGCGACTAAACGATCATAAATTGGCAAAACTCGTTGGTGAAACAAAAGTAACCGGGTGTGTGTAATAGACCGTTCGCTTGTATTTCTTTGCTGCGCGTGTGTCCGCGGCGAGTAGACCGTGTAAGCGTGAGTGGGAGGGGAGGGAAAGCAATAATGTTAGAAACAAAATTAATAAATTTCTATGATATTGTTCGCTCGATCCGTTTTATATTTTATACACACACACACACACACACACACACACATGTTTCCGGTAAATTATTATTACTTACAGTCCCCGCGCGCGTGTATATATTTCACCCCCCCCCCCTATTTCATTTCTCCTGCGCAGAGATGGTGTGTATTTGTTTTACACGTGCGTGAACTTCTACAGGACCACGGGGCTGTAATATAATAATTCACATCCTCGCGGCAGCCACCGACTTCACGACCACCGCGCGTGGGCACTGATCGAATTTATCGACGGCGACCGGCCCGGACGTGGTGTGTATACGAACGTCCACCCGCCTTCATCCCTGCC
>JAIPRK010000701.1:109475-146757 GCA_025469195.1 Chaitophorus viminalis
ATAATTCACATCCTCGCGGCAGCCACCGACTTCACGACCACCGCGCGTGGGCACTGATCGAATTTATCGACGGCGACCGGCCCGGACGTGGTGTGTATACGAACGTCCACCCGCCTTCATCCCTGCCGCAGACGATTGTGAAGTTATGGTCATTGACTGCGCTATAGGTGTTTATTCATAGGACGGGTTAGGGCTAATGTTGTGTCTGCTTCCGCCGCCAGCTGCCGACAAACGCGAAAATTGATTTGTTTTCAAAGACGTTGTTGTAATAATATAATATAGATTGTGTGTGTTTTATATGCCATCATGGTACACAATATGATTAGAACCGTTACTCGCCGTAGTCATATAGTGTACAATATTATTATTGTCTGTACGGCGATGTAAGATTTTGTGTTATTGAAATAGCCGAATACAATTAGAGTCTCACCGTTCCACTTAGGTATCAAATTCGTGGGTTTTGACCTAATGAGAATAAAAGCACCGAACGATACGCGATACGATTTGAAAATTAGTCTTGAATTAAAGCGTGAATGTTACACGTAATCCAGAGGTACGTAAGAAAATAAATATGTTACATTGTTTTAAATTATAAATAGAATTCCTGTTGTATGCAACAATAAAAAAAAAAAAACTTTACAAAGAGCTTTGTTCAAAAAATTTCTGAGAGAAAGAGTTGAATTCCCGAAAAACCACCCTCGTATAATACGTGCCTGCGAGTAATTTGAGTAAGTGAATTTAAATTATATTTTATAATAATATACCTTCTTGGTAAAAACGAAGACATCATGTATATCGTATACAAAGAACGCGGTTAAATGAAACCGTTGTATATTGTTGTATAACATCACCATATATAAGTACCACTCAGTAGCATTTCGGCTGTATTATCGCGTATAATAATCGATCGCGTGAAATCCATTGTTGACATTACGAGTGCGTATACAGATGAATGGTATACCTACTGGTGTTGACGTATTATCTCTAGATCAAAATAAAAATGCAAATATATATTATAATGTATACACAGTGGTCGCCGCTTATTGGACTCACGGTTAATTGACTCATTCGCCTATTAGACTCAAAACGGTTGGTCCCGATTCGCACATATACTAACACACAGCAAAAAACTTTTACTATAATTTCTTGTACCTCTAAATCAGAAAAAATAATAAAATGTAAAAGAATATGAGTGATAATAACGACAATTAATTGTGTATTTATTATTAAATGTAAAATTTTTTGTTCATTTTGAAAAATTACATAACAGATATAGTCTAATGACCTAATATATAAATCTTTTAAGTTCAATTATAAAATATACTAATTTGACTATGGAATTAACATCATATTGTTGTATAGTTTTTTTTTTTTAAGAATCCTTAGTGAAAATGATGTCTTTAACAATAATGTTTTCGATGAATTATACTAAAAGAAAATAACGGGAAAACACTTCGTTTTATTAAACTACATTTCTTTTTTTTTATTTTGTGTTGCCCCAAATGTTAACTTTTATTTCAAATGGATTTTATACTTTTTCAACGGTAAATAGAAGAATATGATAATAATTACAATAGTAAAAGTATTTTGAAAATATAGAACAACATAATGCATTTTTCTCTTTTATAAACATAATAATATGTCATGTATTTCAGTTAACATAGTCCTTGAACTACGGTACAGTGGCGCAAATAACCTTTAATCCTTGAAATGGCTTCAAAATTGACACTTGAGAAGTTGTAAGTTGAAGTGAAATATTCATCATCGCCCACACAAAACAATTTTTAGGAGTCTATCAGTCAGCATGGTTACTTTTAAAAAAGTAGAACGACAAATAGTAAACATCAATGATTAGTGATTAAATTTATTTTATTGTTTTTATTGGCAAAAATATACCGGTACAAGATTACTAATACATGAATTATTCATGTATTAATTAGTCATAAATGACTCTTAATATGTCTTCTGATACGGTTGGGCTGACGATTGAAATAGTAAGCATTCAACTTGTAGTGTGGGCTAGTTAAAGTATAAATGCACATGCGTATCAGATGGTTATAGTCATTCATTATTTATAGAAGAATGTAAATCAGTATTAGTTAGGACCTACCAGTAACATATTTAGTGATGACATATTTTACTTGGTAATATACTCGTATTGTGCCAAAAACTGGTGACGTATTTCGTTCTACGATAAGCTGCGAAAACGCTATCGCTGATAAGACGACGATTAATATTGTAAGAAAAATACATAATTAAATAGGCAATTAATATTCAATTAATAATACCTATGTTGAACACTTTTTTTGATTTTATATTAGTTATTATAGAAGGTTATTGATTTTCCATTAAGTATTAATTTATAGTTTTGACATTTTTAAATATAAATAAATTGCAATATTTTATCATTACATTCATTACGGTGACAAATTGTAAATTTTACTCCCGAGTACAAAATCGATGAAACTGTATTATACAATACAATGTATAGTTAGACACGACGAACTTTTAATAGTGGCTTTACGTAAGACTCGCGGAGGTAGAAAACTAGAGTTCAAGGCAGTTCATTGCACCGATCTCGCAAATAAAAAAAATCATTTACTTTAAAATATTGTTAGTTACTCTTTTATGGATTCCGACAGTGCACATTGTTCTCGTGTAGAAAATATTGAATCGCTGTGAACTGTGAATCAATAAACGTTATGTTATTCCGCATTAGTATATTGCTTCTGTGTCCACAGTGTACGCGGGATCCAAGACTATAAAATACGGCATGCGTGGGGAGGACTGTGTCACACGAGACTTACAGATTCCGGCAATGGGGCACCACTTTGCTCACGATACGTGCGAAACCGCGTATCAGTATCATAATAATTAATAATATATTGACAATAACATAATACCATAACCACAACGGTGTAACCGTAAACCGCGTTACCCCCGTGCACCGCGGTCCAAATGATCGTATCGAGGGACCTGCAGGTTCTCGGTCTTCGCGTCTTGTTTCGTGTTGTCTTACGGTACGATATTAATAACATAATTATTTCTACACTCCCGACATCAATAATACGTCACATTAATATGTTGACCCGGGTTCATCCGATGTGATTATACATTATACGGTGCACATAATATTACACGGCGTGAAATCACGCATTCTCAGACAGCTGTTCTGCCGTTATTTTTGCACACCTAATGCGTATTATCCTTGTTATAAATATCTTATCGTATGTATCCTAATCCCCGTCTCCAAAAAAAAAAAAAAAAACGCCTTACATAGAAAGCGCTAGGTGAACAGTAAGCGAAGCCTGTGTCCACTCTCCATATTATAACATCTCATTCATAGGGTGCAAATAGTATTAGAATTTTTTTTTTTTGGGGGGGGAGCTCAGATTTATACTGGATACTCTTATGATATATTATGTTCAGTGAAACCATTGGTTTTTGAGGGACTACCCTTCTTTTATTTACCCTATGCACTCCTCATATGATATTTTAATACTTCAACCGTGGTAGATTTTGCACGTTGCTATTTAAAGATATATTTGTCTTACTGCAAACGTGGGTACTGAATTGATAAAAATGTTCGATATTCTGACAAATATGTATTAATAATATACCTACCACTTGCTTTAAAAAAATGTAGTATATCCTAAATTGGTAAACATATATGATATGTTAGATATTAATATCCTGGCCGGGAGGAATACCTCACGTCTTTTAAGCCCTCTGAAAGCACCTTGCGAGAAAAATAATACCCCGTGACTTACAACGCGACGAGGATCTGGAGAGTGAAGACTGCTCGTTTATGAGAGACCTACTGGATTCGATTGAACAACGGCCACCGGCCGGAGTGCCCACCGCCTGCCGTCAGTTTGCCTGCCCACTCGCCGCACCTGCTTATACGACCGAAAATTCGAGTTGCGCTATTCTCGGATTTCCTATCCAAGAGCAGGTCCTTCATCAATCACGTGTACCACGGCTGTTTGTTTAACACTGTATATAATATATAGTCTACGCGTTATTCGTCCCTTTTCGCCCTACCCCATCAGCACCACCTCCTGCAGCTATCCCTTTAACACGTTTCGCGATATTAATGCGATCCCATTCAAAAACATAGTCCCTTATGATATTAATAATAATATCATTGCTTATATACGCGTTCAATCTTAATCTCTCGCGTTAAGATTGTTCGGGATAAAATGTTTTTAACGCGGTCGTTGTTGTTACGACGCTCATTACTTATTGCGTTCAACTTAGTATTTTATATTATAATATGTTTTACTCCGTTGTTTTTTCATTATCCTTTTTTTTTTAAAAAAAATATGCGATAAAAAGTAGCAAATTTAAAATTTGCAAATGCATTATGCACTACAGCGCAGTTCAGCATATTAAACGTTGGTACAGACAGATTAAATGGCGTGAAAAAAAGTTATTTTCATTGAAACGTTTAAGAAAAATTAATTTCAATAAATCTTAACGGAAACTATAGTACCTACGTATAAAATTTAAATAAATACTTTAATTTTTTCGTGGAATAGATATTCGTTGCTATAATACTAATGTTTCTTTTTGTAAATATGACGAAACTGCATTTTTATGTCATCAAATATATCTGCGTTTACTCTTACGGTATGTATTGAAATATAATACGCGTATGTTCGGTATTCTTTTCCATGGGTATCAAATTACATAGTTTAAATGGTTGTTGAAATAGTTAAACTTTTTATTCTTGTTTAACCGTCAATAAAAGTGTAGGTACAATATTATGCAATATGCAATAAAACGATCATTGTTTCTTTTTTTCATCCTTCCAAATCATTAGGTAGCTATACCATAGTCAGCTATTGGTTATTGCTTTTATAAAAACGAATTGTCGAGATAAAAATAATTTTAGACGTAATTCGTTTTTCAGAGAGAGATAGATAGACATAGAGAGAGAGAGAGAGAGAGAGAGAGAGAAAAAGAATGTTAGATAATATACCATAGTTGTATATAGGTATACATTTTACGAAAAAGAAAATACCTTAAGTGAAGCCGTGCGGTAAACATGGTTTTAAAGATGTACATCGGTCGTGGTTTGCCTTTCTTAACGTTTTATTAGAGGGAAAATCTGCATAATGAAAGAATAATAATAAACATTAAAACAATACGTTTATTTGCAATTTAATTGCTTCCATTGGGATAAGATAAAAATTTGATTTACTTGGTTTCGAGAACAATTATTCGACTTGAAGTTGTCTGTATTTTGTATCTGTATCTATAATATTGTTATTAATACACCAAGAATGATCAAAAAACAAAACGGATTACATTATATTTATATCATTTGCACGGTATTGTATTACACAATAATAATTAACAAGACAATATGCGGAACGGTTATTTAATGACGTGTCTAAAATAATTTGTCTTTCAGCGGTGGCAGCTATATTTTGTTTAATATGAAATGATAATAATATGGCTCATTATTCTCATTAAAATAAATTTGCCTTTGCAGTTACTAATTGTAATTATGTTATCGTTATACTGTTGTTTGGTACATGATAATAATATATAATATAATCATTACGAACAGACGTAGCATCTATTTCGATGTGATTAATGAACTAAATTTATGATTGAAACCCTTTCAAAGGATGGTTTATTATTATTTCTATATTACTATATTATCATTAAAAATATATTATAATATATTATGTCGGTAATAGCAAATATAACACGCCAACCTTGAGGTACGAGGTATTGCAATGATATAATGATATTACGTACAATGTACCGTACGTAAGTGTACTGACAACTATTTGTCGAATGAAAAATCGTTGCAATATTTTTTTCGTCCGTATAAAAGAATAGATAATATTATTGTTTACGATGAATTACAAGCACTCCATAACGGTATTATCGGCTTAAAACTGGCTTTTTTCCTTTTATTTTTTTTTTTTTTTGTTTTTCGTCGCTACCCGGCCGGTAAATAAATATAGTGTAATATTTTATTAATTATAAAACACTGCACGTTGCGCGCAGATGAATATCCCAGGTGGACACTTATCCAATATCGACACGGATTATCTCGAGTAACAGCAGCACAAAATAGTGATAGGATCACGTAGAAACGCTATTCGCACGTCCCGTCAACCACGCAGGTTGTGCGTAATATAAATTTTTTAATTTTAATTATTATTTTTCTTTTTATTTTTTATCTCAATTGAATTTCGTACGTGTAAAAGGGCGTAAGAGCACTGCTGCCGCACCGCCAAGGGGATTTTCAGAAATAAACAATGCGGAAAATTGTCATTAAATTACCCAACCCCAAGCATTGTGCTATATTATACATCGTATGATATATTATTATCTTCAAAGACTAGTCGATTGTCGTTTGAACTCATCCTACACCATGGTGTGTGCACGCGCGCATCCACCCGCACACGAACTTTGGAACGAATTAACTTACTGCATCTACCCTCGAGAAACCCTCGTAGTATAATATTATCACGCATGTATAAATAAATAAGCGCGTGTGTGTAGTTACCAAGTGAATACAGTCTAAGAATCACTAATAATTACGCGAGTATCGCATAATAATAGTGCCGTTCTCACCCAATAGGACGCCACACCCACATGTGTTGCCACCGTCCAACTTAATGTTGTGAGTGCAACGTTTACGTTTAGCACTCTAAACGTTGTGTTGTTTTTCCACCTATATAATACTATAATATTGTCAATAATAATGTTCTTATCTTTGAGACTTTGAGTTTGATGGTAGGTTTTATTACAAGATATTCATTATAGATCTAAATAATAATTGTTAGTAAAAAAAAAAAACGGATGGGCCTCGCTTTGCTGTACAGTTGGGGGGCGGAGTACACTTCGTTTATAGGATAGGTCATTATTACAATGAATTTGTTAAATTTGAATGCAATGATAGATATTATTGTATACGAATAACGATTCTGAACGGAATTAATACGTTTGTCTAAAATGTGTATATAATAATATAGTATTTTATATTTAAATTGAATTATAATGCAATTTCGTAAAAATTTAAATTTAAAACGGTCATAAATATTTTTCCTTTTGGTCCGGTAGAAATTTTTTTATATATTTTTGAAGATTAGCTTATGAAAAAACTAGTGTTAAAACTTTGAACCTTAAGTATAAACAGAAAAAATTTTATGAATTTTTATCTACAAAATAACTTGCAAATTATCGTGATTTTGACACATTTTATACAAATTTGAGATTTATAGACTTATAAAAAAAATTTGAGTGAAACAATCTCCGATATTTTCTAGTGAAAATAAGTTTAGCTTATTATAATCTTTGTTTTAAATTTTCGAGAGTTTTTGGCCAGCCAATTAAATTTTATAGGTGTTTTAAAAAAAAAAAAATTTACAAAAATTGAAAATTTAAATTGTCTATAAATAAATCAAAATATGTCAAAATACTTTGAAAACTTAACCATGTATAGAGGACACCAATATAAAGATTTGGTGAAAATTTCAAGTTGTTGCAGATTTTCGCTTTTGAGTTGGAGCATTTTAAAAAATGTAGTTTGTTAAAACGTGATTTTGCGTAAAATTTCCCGTTTTTTCGTAATTTTTTTATCGTTTTTACCCAAGTACCATCTACAATCAATTTCCTTTCAGAAAAGTTGCTGTTTAAGTAAATCCCAGCATTTTTACTGCAAAAAAATTTGTCGTCAGATACAAAAAAAAAACACACATCATTGTAAAATCAATAGATTCCATTACTCCGTTCAGAATCTAAAAGTAAAATAAACGAAAAATAACAAAATATTAGAATACAACTAAAAACAAATAGCACAATATGATTATATTATAAGTTTCAGCTTTCGTTTTCGTAATATAACACAAAAATTCAACTTACATTATTATTATTATTATTATGTATAATACAATTATATAAATTATTATTATATTAAATATGTATAATATACGAATGGCTATAATCAATAATATTAATAACTATATATTTTAATGGAAAATTAGATTAGAGTTTTTACAAAACACAAAACAATCAAACTTTAACCACGATGACTGCGTTGTCTGAATAAAATGAGAAGGCTATTTTTATTCATGTAGGAACTTACGTAGACATACCAAATGGTGATATTTACCTGCTATATCTCATGTGGGAACTTACATTCACCCACGGAAATACAACACATGAGGTTTTCTTTTATTATTTTGTTTTTCACTTTTTTCCCATAATTTCAAATAATTATCATCGAATGCTGTTCATGATGACACCTGCGCGTACTACTAGGTGAAAAGTTGAATAATAATTATTATTATTCATACTCCAAAACAACTACTATATAATTTCTCTTAGGTATTCATGAATAATATATATTAGCGTATTATTACTTTTTCTAAGAGTAAATTCTGTACATCGATATAGTAGTTTGCAAAATAAATCACAGTTTTTAGAAAAGACACTTCTGAAAGTTATAAAAATCATAACTTAATTAAAACTTTTTCAAAGTACCTGTAATTTATTCTTGTTATGTATTTTTCTTTATCGTTAGTTTATCCCATTAATCCTATATTCAACGAGGCACATGTGAGTAGATACTCACATGTGCCTCGTTGATAAGTGATAAAAAAATGTTGAATTTTAAAATTACACCGAAAACGTTTCGAGCCATTTTGAAAATTATCTTAAGATGAAAAAATATAAATAAACAGCTTAATATGCTGGGTGGCTTCCGTATTGTGACTCAAGGACAATGCTTCCATCCAATATTCTTAAGTAAAGCGGGTTTAGGGATAAACTCTTACCAAGCCACCTGGATGAATGACATAATGTTTTAAAATTATTTATCATTTTTATATTCTTATATACGAGGTATGTATGTCTCACATATGTGAGATTGATATGCATCACACACATATTATTATACACCTGAGTTTAACTAAAAAAAAAAAAAAGTTTAATAGTTTTAAAATAATTATTATATTTCAATAATATATTTGGCATAACAATAAGTAAATTTGTAATACATAGCATTTTAAATTATAAAACATTTTATTTTATATTTTTTACCTTTATAACAGCTCAGGACATTGAGATTCTTTTTTCTTGTGGTAAGAGGGTTTCAGTTATTTTTTGTCTATTTGTCCATTGGATGGAACATATACGTAGTTACTATGGCTTAGTTGCTAAATTTCTCGATAGTCATTCATCCGGGAACTAGCACAACGCCGGACCCAGCTTAACCACTCTCCAAAATACTGCGGTTGTGGCTGATCACCCCCACACCTACCGTGCTCACACAGTCATTAAAAGTATAATTATTTTTCTTCATAGTACATCTGATGAAATTTATATCTTGGTAAAATAGCAATATACTTATAAATACAAAAAAGATCCTAGAATATAGCATATTATTATCATTTATTATGGTTTAACTGATTTTTTTTTTTAAAATTATATCATTGTGATATTCCATCATATTGTCATCATCTCGAGCGGCCACTTCCTCTTGTTGAATATTTTTTGGGAAGGATTTCGATGACACGTGATTAGTGCAGGGACAACTGTTCAGCAAGAAAAAATAAATTCGTTTATTCTTGACATGCAACGTGTTTGCGCGTAAATCAATTTCACAGACACACCATGAAGCTACAATGATATTAATGATAGTAAAATAATGATAGTACAATGATATTGTATTATTTATTTATAGTTGTCTGAAACATGCCGTGTCCACTGAATTACTCATCAAATTTTTATCGGCTATTTTTGCATTTTATGTCTTCAGAACTGTATAGAGCATTTAGGTTTGTGGTCGATTTGCTCAATTAATCCAACATATAAATATGTAAGTACATACGAATTATGCTATATCTTGCTAATCAGTGGTGTTCGTATATGTCATACGTTACCTACGTGTGCCTGATATATTTCGGCGTATTATTCGACCAAACTACCAGCCTTTGCACAATAACAGTAAACAATATAATAAATTGTACTGATCTTCTTTTTCGACAGAAGAAATCTGATCACGCGTTATTTATATAAACAATATTACCAACTACGGCACACGATTCATCCACTTAAATATTATTTCCCAATTCTAATTACTCTGTCATTTTATATTTTGTTTTATTTTCATCAAATCTACTTATTGTATAATATTTATTTATAGATTGTAGATTTTTATTTTTAATAAAAATATAAAATAAATTATATCTCAACGTACGATTTGTATTTCTACATAGAATATACACTTTAGTTGATTAGCGTTAAACTTTTAAATGTCTTAAAATAATATAATAAATAACAATTCTCTCAACAGTTGTAAAAAATTACACTGCTATATGCGTGTACCAGAAGCCAAGTGTTATACTCAGTATAACATTATTGGCTAAAGGTATATTCTCAGTAAAACGACTTTAATGCTCAGCGGTTCTGGAAGTAATGTTTATTTGGCCTTTGGTCTTCGTGTACAACCAGTATTGTGTAACTCCTTAAAAAAACCCGCCACTGATTGATAGAACACTGACCGATTACCAGATGCTAATTAATAGCAGTTAATGAGTAAACTCTTCTTTAGAAAATTATTTTCGTTTGTCTCTATTAATCTCGCGTTAAGAAATTCCCAAGCGTTATTTAGATCACATTGATCAAAAAACTTTGTTGAACTTTGTCTTACATGTCATGCCGATCGGTGTCTACAAAAAAAAAAAAATTGAAATACTAACATCAGCCTTAAAAGTTTATTTTAATATTTTCGGATTCCAATTACAATAATATCACGATTAAATAGCTAGTAGTTATTATAAAATGTTACTACGATATAAAATTTCAATGTGATGTATATTGCTATTATTAGTATCTATCGACTTATATTTAAAATCCCTACAGCTATTTTTTCAGAAAATTAAATAACTGATACCACTCAATTGAATTTCGTATAAATATTTGGATAATAAATTCAATATTTCCATTGAAGTATACGATCTCGTCAAAGTGAAATATACTGATGCTTATAATTTTTATTTTCTTTATGACTTTCATGAACTTTATTTATTTATTATTATTTTTTTTTTTTTTTTTTTACTGCTTTATAAGTTATAACATCTTGTCAAAAGTCTTATATTTAATTTCCAAGGCTTTAGTATTAAAATTAAATAAAAGTTTTAATAACTAAAATGTTAATTTTTTATAATTTTGGACGAGTTTAATCAACATTTTAAAATTCAAATACTTAAATAACAAGTAGTTATGTTCCTAAATTTTCGATATTTTTATGTAATCCTCTTACATAATACTTTTATGTCTACAAATATTTATAATTCATTTAATAAAAATGTAAAATGTATGATTAAAATGTAAAATAAATAAATAAATAAAAATGCAAGTGTTATATAAATAGACGGATTTATTTAAAATATTTCGAAAATTATGATATACTTATACATGCTATCGAAAATATTGATCAAATATTTCAAGTGACTACGATAATAATTTTTTAAAAAAAAACAACAACAAAACAACTCAATAATTTCGTTTATTTGAAATTATGAAAATAGGCACACGATATTTTTTTTCGCATGACCCAGCGTATTTCTGCGTAAAGACCAAAAAGAAAAAATCAATATTAAAAAAAAAAAATGCGCAATATAATTGAATTGTATTGGGACCGGCTCTCAGAATGAATTGCTTATTATTTACATTCGTGCAAGGATATTAAATATGAATATATATTATTATTGTACATAAACACACGGTTCGACGTGTAAATAAAAACAGTTTGAAGTACTACAGCCGTATAGCAGCAGTGGTGGTGGTCCGTGTATAAAAACGCAATGCGCAATTGATTATTATATTATCGGATTCGAATCGGACGTGGGTGGGAGAAAGCGATGAACTAGAGGGGGAGGGGGGAATAATAAAGACGTGATCGCAAATAAATAACTCGGAACCAAAAATCGGGGGTGCACGATCCCAAAAGACCGTGAACGCTATGTGGGTAATGGTCCTTTACGAGCGCGTGTCGTGCGGTTTTCGATTAGGCGTCGTCCAACGAACAGCGCTCATCGACATAATATGATTTACGTGCGACGTAAAATTTTTATTATTATTACTATTATTTTTATCATCATAGAAACCGCCCAGGTACGGGTGTGCTCGATAAACTTTATTTTGAAGAGTTATTTCCGGAATAATGTGCAATGCACATCTATTTTCGGAAAACGGATAAATAGTGGCGTGGTTAAAATTCGAATAGTAAACCTACGTAGTAGCGTCATTGTATTGAAAATAACAATAGATCCTACCTACTTCTCTCGAATATTTATTGAAGCAAAATTCAACATATTCGAATATGTTTATGACTTTTATTATTTATCTTATTTTGAGAGTACATAATATTATATATCAACTCGACTAGTTGGGCGCCCTACAAAAACTTACTATTTATAATTGCAGGCAGCATCATATATGATTATGATTAATGTATTCAAATCGAGTTCACTTTAGAGTCACACCATTGATTTTAGAATATACTAAAATATTAGTTCATTGTAAAGTCAATGGCAATACCTAACCTACGCTGTAATGGCTTGGAAATTGCATTATTTTTATTTGTTTTTATTTTTAAAAATGCAGGCGTTCTTATAGCTTTGTCAACACAACGAGTAAGTATCGCACTTGGCACGGTTTTCTCCTTCGTTTACTCGATGGGTGATTGTAAACGATTTGAACATCACGTCACGTAATACCTATATCCCAGATGTTCTTTTATCGACTACATGTAAATCATCATCATCATCATCATTCACCATCAGAAGTCTGAAAAACTCGCTGAACAATTAATGAGAGTCCGTTAAAATAGAAAAAAGTACTCGATACACCATATTATATAAATATATTATACGGATTAGACGCACATTATCTCAAATATTCGGAAAATACGAAAACCGGCAGCGAGGATCACGCATACTACGCCGGTTAATAGGATTTTCGTCCATTATGTACAGCACCCCGCACGTTTCATCCAAAAAAACATTCGTTTGGTCTAATCTTTTAAGTATAATTAATTTCACGTTATTCAATACGTATACGTATATTTTCCCGGTTTGAACGGTTGTACATTAATGTCGTTCTTTTAATTAATTTTATTTGTCCGAACATCTGATCGTAAACACTATTTGGTTTTCTACATCGTGTACCATGTATATGAAACGGTGATATACTAATATAAGTACGACTGACACCTATACTACTTATACGATGAGCTAAAAACATTTTAAAAAGATTAAAAATAGTACCTATATACTGTCCGTCCAATAAAATAATATAATATAGTGTCAACACTCCAGCCGCTCAATATCTCGAAATATACATTCGTATAACGTACAATAATTATAATATGGTCGATAAGAAAAAAAAATCTACTTACTCAATTTTTTTGTTTATAAATCTAAAAATATTCTTAACGACTAAATCAGCCGGAATAGAAATTCAAATTATTTCCGTTAACTTTAATCATTTACATTAACCTAAATTTACATTTACTATATTACACTACTTATTAATTTTATTATCAATATTGTCTTAAATGGTTGTAAAATAACCTATCGAGCATTGTTTTATTTTATATTAATTTGTTATTCGATACATATACGGGATACGGGATACGGCAAGTGTATTTACATTTCACGTCATTACTTATCAAATATTATAATACAATATAATTATGGTTATAACTTATTTATTAATTATAATGAAATAACATATTTATTTATTATTATATCTACGGGGGTAAACTCCAATAATAATTATTAGAATAAAAAATACAACGCTGACTCATATTATTTACGTACTCTTAAGACTTTTTATAGCCAAATCCGTAATATTTGGTGCTATAGTCGAGTTGTAAAATTATATTGACGATGTTATCTCTAGAATGAAAACCACAAAATTAGTTTTTATAATATGATCTTCGACCATAAATCTATATAACATGTCGTTCATATGATACACTTTACATTTTTGCCATAAATGGGTTTGCCATGAATGATGATTGAAGGTGGAAGGAGGATACAACTGTTGACCTGGATAAATTCTTTGATTTTGAAAACAATTTTCGATAGACGCAGTCGAATGTTCCAGATATTGCAGTTAAACGGATTTGCTCCTCGGTATACATAAGTCGGTTATGCCTCTCAACGATTCGTACCGCTTTAGGGCGTTTAGCTTTTGAATGTTGAAGCAAATTACAATACATTTATATTTAGTACATAATAGTTATCAGGATGTCTACGGCAGAAATTTTATATATTTCTATTTACTGCGATGACAAGCATGTCACTTGAAAAACTTGAGGTGATATGGTTTTGCCATTCTGCACAACATAACAAGTTCAAACGAAATCGGCATTCCCTGCACAAGTCCTTCTCCGATCGTACGTTCTTTAAATATACGTTATAGAATTGAATTCCCTAGTTTTGCTCCACGCAGAGTTTTTTCCTCCAACTGTATTTTTGTGCACATCGCACTGACTATATTATATATGCCAACAACGTGCACAGTGCAGCTTCTTGATAGCAGTGCTTGACTTGGAAAAATATAAAGTAGGGGGATTCTGATAACTTTTTTTTAAAAAAAGCGTCCCCGACACTTGTTAAACGCTACGCTCTCACACCATCTAATACCCCTCTTTAAATTATATAAAAAGTATATGTATTTCCGTGGGCCTGGCAATAATAATTATTATTATCAAATCCATGGTAAGTAAAATTATGGTGTTATCACATGCATTTTAATAAAATTCAGAATGATGGCATGATGCAGCATTTCGTGCGTTTCCCTTAAAAATAAAAGTAGGGTACGCTGAAATTTCTGAATCATTAGTTGAGGTACTCCATCCTCTACATCCGCCCCCCAAGTCGAGCACTGTTTGATAGGACGTAGCGGGACACAACTGTTTTACTTGTGCTACAACTACTTTTTGCTATTGTAATATTGGTGGAGATTTGAGTATCTTATTATGCACATGGCACATTTACATATTAAATTATTTGTGCAAAACGATATTCAACAATCTTTAAACATGCAACACGCTACGGCTATGATACCTAGCCATTAATATTTAAATAGGACTGTGATAACGATTTAATATTATGTCCAAATTTAACAATTCACTTAATAAATAATAACTGATATGGCTTATTTCGTTACATCCCGTTGCTAACCTTGTTCATACGCGTTTTATGATGATGAAGATTTGTAACGTGAAAATAACACGTTTTATATTTTTGTAGAGTTTCCAAACCGTCCAAATTATAGCGAACCGCTGGACGGTACTATACACGTTTTAAAATAATGAGCTCCAACAACGTGTGTACTGATTTGCACGTTCAAAAGGAGTTAAAGAAAATGAAACGCTTTAATAAATGTACGAAGTAGTTTTATTTTCTGAAATGTACGTTAAGAAAACTGAGGCCCACATAGTGTTCTGTACAAGTAAAACGTTAACTTAAATCTAAAATTACATTGATTCATATCTCTTATTTATACTAAAACATACCCCATAACCTTTTGTTAGCCAAGAGTTGTACCAGGAAACTCTCTAAAACAACTATTTATTTTGCAAAAAATAATATTAATACTATTTGGGGAAACACCTAAAACTTATATCTAATATGTAAATTTCAACCTTCATAAAACAAAAAATAATATTAATATTCTTAATCCGGTGTTAATAGTTTAATTTAATATCTGACGTAAGGAGAACCTTCGGTTTATTACAAAATATTCCTGATAATAATTATTGATAGATACTCGCAGATTATCCTATAATAGGGTTGACCTGTAGTCTGTTCACAAATGATGAATAGACGATATATTATAATATCGTACGTTATGTCGTAGACTTTGACATACGTGGAATATTTCGTAAGGATAATACACGAGCGTCATTTACCGGGGAACAGAGCACGTATGCAACGGAACCACTAACTTAATATAGTATAGGTGTTAACAATTGATGCGTCTTTAAATGTTATTTTAGTAAAACGTTTGCGCTTTTTATTTTTTATTGTTGATCGCAGCTCGCAGGTGAGATGTGTCTAGAAGCATGCGCACGTGATGGAAAGAAACTGAAATTACGCCTCTGATTATGGGTAAAAATTAGGTATATCAAACTGTAACCCTATACATATATACATATATATATATATTATGAACAAACGAAACGAATGTTTAACAGTATAACATTATATACGTAGGTAGGTATAAATACATCGCCGCGCTCATACGAAATACAATCCGTCGATATGCACAACTACCGTGTAGGTGCCCCCGGCCGTCACCGTCCCCGTCACGGGTGCGCCCAGGTACAATTATAACAACACGCTTCGCACACGCGTGTGTGGTCGGGTGGGCGCAGTAATTTGTTTGCGATTTTCTCCCAGTCACCCGGCCACCCGCCCCTGCTACGTATAGAAACGCACACGTGTTACAGTCGTAACTCGCGCGCACCATCGATCCACCCTGGTCGTCGTCGTTGGCGAACCGGCAATACCCAATCAAAATCGTATTACAGCGTCTCTGTGACGGAACAACGACGCCGATCGACTACACAAACAAAGCGTGGACGACGTTGAAAAGCTCCTTTATGCCTGCAAAATCATTTGCAGTGGGAAAAAAAAATCAACCTAATGGGGGGATCCAATATTTATTTTTTTTTTTTCATCGCAAACTATGGCTCATCACATTTGTTTTCATGTCACACTCTGATTGTAAATAATTTTAAAAATTTTTGCTACCACCACCACCAACAAATACAATACTCGCGATCAAAGTACATAACAGTGATGGGAATATCCGGATTTAAAAAATCCGGATTATTCGGATTTGTCAAATCCGAATTTAGTGAATCCGGATTTGACAGGTTATCCGGAATATCTGAATTATTCAATTCAATTTTGCTGTTTGATTATATTTAAATTCTTTAACATATATTTTTGAACGGGTATATTATATTTCTGACGCATTCAACTATCAGTGTTGCTTGCGCTTAGCAATAAAAATTATTAATTAATCTGAATAATCCGCATAATCCGGATACTTTGGCAAATCTGGATATGAATTTAATTCAAATCCGGATTTGAATATTCGGATATTCGGAAAATGCAGGTATTTGGACTTGATGTCCATCCCTAGACTACATAATATATTGCATATACGCATGCACTGCAGTGTCGGAATAATGATTCGGCCTATACAATCCGTAGACTTCATGAGCACAATAATCGATACACTTATACGTCACTGTCCAAATTACGCCACATTAGATGATTACGAAAACGGTTTTCATTCATCTGACACGCAATACGTGAGACCAGAAATTTTAAGAGTTTAAGAGTGATTAAATTCCCGAATTTAACAACTACGAAAAACCTCAAACATTGAAAAATCTAAAGTATAAATGATCATTATTTCCATAAGTATATTTAAGCTTAATGCTCGTCGGCTTACAATGTGACAAACAAACTTGAAATAATAATTACATGCAATGCACACATTACTAATCGAATACAATATCATATTCTTTATTACAATAAGTTAGGTTATACTCTTTCTGTCTAAAAATATGTTTCTTTTTCGATATTAGTTTAATTTAATTTCCTTATTTTGAATTCTTTGCGAAGAGTATAATATACGTGATTATAAATCAGCATAATAGTATTTGTAATACTTTCTTATGAAAATTTACTTGTGTCTCATAAAATCTCCACTAGTTTTTAGTGTAAAATGGAAGTTTAAAGGATAAAAATGATATTAATATTAATTGTAACATAATATTATACGTCACAACTTTGCGTTAAGTTGGATTTAAAGTATAATAAATTATTATGAGTTGCATCAACGTTGCAATTTCAAAAGCAGAACGTCACACAGGAAACGTATATACGTAGTAACTAAAATAAATTAAGAAAATAATAGAATTATGAAAATACTAAATTCGACCGAAGAAACAAAAAACCTTAGCATTCAAAAATATAATAATATTACGAAGGGAGTACACATTTTTCAAACAACAATACGGTCATTGTTAAAGAAAAAAAACAATTATAACGAAAGTAAAATACTCTTGCTATACTTTGTGCTGACGTATAGGGTTAATGAATGATTACGTATAATATCTATGAAGCAACAACATTTGTTTATTGACAAAGACATTTTTACAAAACAGTATTCATAAAAGTAAAATACTCATGACAATTGTAATTAATGGTCAATATATAAATTAATTACAGTAATAATGATTTGTTGCCAAAGATAAAAATGCATGATATAACTATGATATGTGCACAAGATTAAATGTTACATCGTAGTAAGGTTCGTTTAAGTGAATATCACAATAAATTTTTCTTTCAAATATATTACATTTGGTCCCTAATAAATGAGTTTCAATTGAGTATTTGAGTACAAATTTATAGACTCCGCAGAAATAATATATTGTGCAGCTAAAATGAATGAATAAAACAATAAAATTCTAAAATTAAAATGGCTTCCTCCGAACAATCTTTTTTTGTACAAAACAAACTATTTTTGGTTAGGTATTAATTTTAATTTATTCATCGTAAGACCCAGTAGTAATAATAATGACGATAATATCATCGTGGTTTATTTACTCAAGTTAGTATTTTTATAAATGTTTATAAATTATAAATTATATTATTTTGCTTCGAGTACTTAAAGTATATATTTTATCGTTTCTACTTTGAAACCGTTCGAATAAAAAACAATTTTTTTTATTAAATAAAGTGATGAATAGAATTAGTTTAAGCCGGATATTTGTATTGAGTTATTGAAACTATAAATTCTTGGACTTTCGTAGAATTCATTATTTAAGATGAAAAAATAATAAAATATATAAATACTCGTACTCCGTTTTAAAAATATTATTTTTGTTTTAATGATAATATTGTTATTTTCAGCGAATAATAATTAATTTAATTTACAATTAGGTATTAAGCATAAACAGCCGTACTGTATTACCAGTATATAATATATCATATGAAATTTAACCTTTTATTTAATAAATAATTTTAAATAAATTTCCATTTGACGTCAAACGATGAGCTATCCAAAATTAAAGTAAATTATTTACAACACCAATCTAATTGCAAAATTAATTGGAAAATGTGTTTTCGCCAAAAGTGATTGGTAAATCGAACCTTTAACATTATCCTGAACATTTCAGCACGTATAGTAACTTTTAAAACAATATTCATTTTTAATCAAGTGCTAAAACGAATATTCAAAATTGATAATATCTCACGTACATGTTATATTATTATGTTACACGTTGTGCACATATAATATGAAGATAAATTAAAACGCGTAGATATATATATATATATATATATATATATATACATATATGAAAATACTCACTCGCTTGTTTATCGTCCAAATTAGTTTTACGGGTTTCTGATGTATTCGTTTTCATTCCTACGCATCGATACTTTATCTTTTGATTTTCAAATGGCGGTGACTGACATTATCAAGCATGGATTATTATATGCATCTCATTTTTATGCACAGTTTGGTACATCGCAATCCAATTTACAATACGAGCATCTTGCAATCTACAGATGTTAAAAAGTTTACGGTTTGCAAGAGGAACAGAAGGGAGGACGGCAAAAATATTTTTTTGCCGTACCATTTTATTTTTGAGAATTGTATAACTATAATTTAATTTAAAACGTATATTGGTAAGTATATACATACCAGTTTATGTGTATGCATGTGTGTAGACTTTCAATTATAAATTTTTCGTAATCCGTGATGATGAATTTCTAATCTTTTCCAAACATATAGTCTCCTCGTGGCGTCCAGGAAGTCGACCGAAAAAACAGCCAATATTTACTTCGGATGAGCGATACGAAATCGAAAAAATTCTCGATTACCATCCTATTGCTTTTGAACTGGAAACTTATATATAACAATTTCATAAAATGTTTTGAAATGTGATAAAGTGTATAATCAATTAAGGATTTTTAAAAAAAATTATAAACTTTATTTAAATTCAATTAGTTGTGTGAATTCGAAATGATGATATTTTTATTTGCATTCTACATTCACTTATTAAATGGGTACAGTTTTACGCAAACAGAATACATAATCCCTGTTATTTTTTTAATACGAATATAAAAATATAATGTACTAGTTGACTATTTAAAAGAAAATAATAATTAATAATGTACAAGCTGGTACTATTTAAAAAAATAATCGTATACCTACTCAATTAATTTTTTCAACCGTAAAATATAGATAGTTGTTAAACATCTTAAGAAAAATGTGAAAATAAGGACGTTGTTGCAATGTTTGAGCAACACTTTTTATTAATAAACTATAATCTATATATGCTATAAATAACATCTATACAATATAATATGTACAAATGAATTTTGTTTTATCATTTTAGTGGACTCAAAAATATAATCTATTTAATATGTTGATAAAATAATTTAAAATTAAGAGCTATATATTATATACTACGCTACGTCAAAATTCAATAATTCTTTGTTGACTTGATGTTTAGATACTGTAAAACTTTACACAAGTACGTGTTTATCTATAAGAATTCAATGTATTTATATATATATATATATATATATATATATATATATTAGTGTAACAAATGTGCAATACCAAATTTTTGTCATATATGTGTATTAATATTGTTCACAATTATTCCAAACTTAATGTAAAACTTTTAATCTAATGTTATACACTTATAACTAAAAGTTATATCTATTTTGTTATTTAAAATATTTTTTAATATTGTCTACTTATTTAAAATGTTTCATAATATATGACATTTTGATGTTTTTCATAATTCATATAAATAAATTTCATTTAATAAATCAAAACTATTTCTTGTTTTGCACTTACTAATTATTGTTTGGTGGTAAATAAATTTTATAGAAATATATTCAGTGCTTCATAGTAAAAATGTGTATTCTAATAAATAAACATTAGGTAAATATTTTATCATTTCGAACTCCAAATGTGTCAAAACTTAATCGATTTCTCCAAAAACTAGAATTTTTCTGAATTTTCAGAAAAGTTTATTTTTATTTCGAACTTCACAATGACTTAACGTTTAAAAATTGATATTATTTGGTCAATCTATCATAACAATTAGATTTTATACAATAAATGTATAGAAATTATATTGATTCAAAAACATTTCGGTTAGTGCAGTGGTTCCCAACCTCTTCTGTTCTACGCCTCCTCTGAAGATTTTCAAAATAATCGTGGTTCTCTTCCAAATTAAAAAAACTTATCACTTTATTATATTACACTTCACAAGTAATCTATACAATAGTTGTTTAGTGGCATCTTTATCGATAAATACACGGTAAATGATATTGATAACCAGTCGTTATTAATTTTTCCCTACATTATAAAATACAAATATGAAACATATAATAATAAAAAAAAATTGTGATTACCGCTCGTGCCTCCCCAGCAATGTTATGATACCGCCCCTTTTTTTATTGCTTTAATTACAATTTTGATATTTCTAAGTAATTAATTGCTAATCTATGCCATTTTTATTGTTAAACGGACAAATTGAACTAATCAACTGTATGATATAGTTACCATAATTACTACAAATATACTACTGCACGTATAAACCGTTACAAAAACACTATATAGCAGTGGTTCCCAAACTGTGTACCATGGTGCCCTGAGGGCACCACAAGTTTATTGTAGGGGCATCGTGGTCCACATGAAAACAAAACTAGAGTTAGATAAGCTAATGTTCATTTACTGTCTAAATCGCAAGTTTTTATTATTGTACTCATGTGGGGCACCGTGATTAATAAATATTGGTCCAAAATAGGGCACCACCTCGTTTAAAGTTTATGAACCACTGTTACATAGTTCTCGAATCTCAGTGAGAATTGTATGTTGATTGAAACTAACGCCAATATGATGATCATTACTGGAAATCAAATGCCTCGGTATATAGCTATTGTATTGTTCAGGTTATATGGTACTGTGTAGTAATATGTAAAAACTTGATTCAACGAAATATGCGGCTGCTGATTTGTGGATATTTTAGTACAGAATTTGTTCGTATTGTGATTAACGAAGACGAAAGGAGTATAAATTGTTTCAGGTAATGAACGGGATGAATATAAAACCACACTTTATACAATGAATGAAATTATGAAAATATATAATAATCATATTATTCTTCTGTGATTGTTGACAAAACGAAAGCAAAAAAAAATGAAAAATCATTATCTAATCGTATAGGTAATAAAAGTAAATCAAATGCAAGAGCGTTCATCAAATACAAAAATTTCACTTCTCAGCAACGATATCCGTTCAATTAATTGGAATGTGTTTATTTATTTATTTATTTTTTTTCAATTAAAAAATCCACTAGAGACCCTGCAGTTGTCTGGCTCATTTTAAATATTGCAAAATATCGTATTGTACTTCAAACCGTACGTACACCGTTAGCTGACTATTGAATACTTGATTTTATACGTTATTGAACCAGAACGCACAACGTTGTTTATATATTCATATAGGATATATGTACATAGTTACGGTCGAGTTTTATCGGCAAATTGAATTTTGAAAATCGATTACTGCAGTGTGTAGCGTTTATTCCAAGATACGCGGCGAGTTACGAGCATTTATTATTTTACATTTTTACTCGGAGCCCCAACGATAAAATCCCGTGTAGAAAGAAACGCGTATGATAATAAATTTAAACCGGTATCACAGAAAACCTATATACTAGACGGACGTGATCTACGAAACGCGGCGGTCTATGGAAATCTGATGACCAAATCGATAGTCGGTGCTAAGTCACTATGTATTATGGAAAAAAAAAATAATATCACCCAGCAGCACCTCGTTTCGACCCGTCGCTAAGGACACTGCGCGAAGAGTCGTTATAGACGCGAGATTTTCATCGGAAGAACGCGCCGAGAAGGAAACGAAGTGCGATAGTGGACCATATTGCGGAGAGGAAGACTAAGGACATATAGAGACCGCAATCGAATAGGTATTACGTTTATGCTTTATTATGATACACACAGAGGGTTCGCAGGATGATGACACGAGAATATTTTGTCCATGCCCCCTGTTCTCCCTATCCGCGTCCCGTAACCTACGTATCACCGGTCCTTCGTCCTGTACCCTTTACGCGCGCATAAACGGAAACGATAATCGTAATCGGTCGATTGATACATAGCCGATTCCGCTCGCAGGACCGATGGCGCGACTTGGAGTCTAGACCGAGAACTATTCGTGTGCTTGCGTAGTGTGTGTGCTATGGGGCGTTGCAGCACGAGACTATGAGAGGGATGAGAAACTAATTTAACGGCCTTGGTTATTTATGTTATGGCATTAATTCTGCGCCCTGGATTGTTTATATATATATAGGTACGAAATGTATAAATTATACCTATACGCGGGGGCGGCGTAGTAAATTAGCGATCGCCTATCGATTCCGGACACTGATTGGATGGCCCCCGGTGGAATGCGTTGGAAAATTAACGGGTGAATAATAATAATAATAATAATAATAATTTGATAACCCGCGCATAGCTGACATACGTATACATCATTATCGCATCGCAGTCGAGTATACTTATTATTATATGACTGTAATATTGTTATATCATAATAACTGCTGTACCGTCTTTGTAAACCGAACGACCGTGATTCCGTACGATGATGGCGATGGTGATAATAATACGTGTTATATTGTTATAAAATCACGTCGATGGCGCCCGTTGTATATACAATAATAATAATATATATTGTATAAGTTGATAGGATTATATATATATATATATATAGTTTCCAACGAGTCACACCCCGAAATAAATGAATTTCATTTATTCTGTGGTCACACCGATAAATTCAACGCGAGCAAAGAAAAAAAAAAGTAAACAATCCTTTGAGATGCAATAAAAAAGTCCCATCCAGTGTAATTCTTTTGTTGTGTTAATATCATTGTCCATTTGTGTGATAAAGTGATTTTAAATGTTTGCTTTCATATCACCAGTCTTCAGCTTAACACGAAAAAAGCAATACTTCAATTTTAAATTTAAATGTTCTCAAAAACAATAACAATGTCAACCTTCTCATGTTTAACAATTTAAAATCTTCATAAGTCATGTAATTTAATGAACAAAATCATTCAATCAATCTTTCATTAAATATTATTTTGTCATATACACCGATCACTTCTAACGTGAATAGATGTATAATATAAACACGAATACAGGTAAGATTTGACGCAATTATGACAACGCAAGTTGTTGTCATAATTAAATATTTATTGATCACTATGTTGACATATAAATGAAAACTGTATACAAGCACTTACCTTTATTTTACGATAAAGTACACGTTTTCACGTGCACCACGAAGAAGACCAATTTATTCCATGGCTTTCTCTCTTTTAAAGTATTACGTAGCCTTGTAAGAATATTTTTGCATAACTATAGCTCCAAGCGGAAGGGGTAATTGAAGAAAAGTGTCATCCCCCCACAAAAAAAAAACGTATTTTTTATTTACTATGGCACTAGGAACAGCCAAAGTCAAAAATTAATGGGGGCTAAAGGAAAAAAAAAAATGTATCGATGTGGCTATGGATTATTGTGGATAAACAGTCTATTGCACGTATGTTAAGTGCCATGTTCATAAATAAATGTTAGATCCACCATTATTACATAGTTGTCATAAACCTATTATTGTAAGCTAGTATTATTTGCTTACCTACTACTTATTACTGACAAAATAGACTAATTACAAAGGTATTTACATAGAAAATTTATCTCTAACTATCGTGTGAGAGTTGACATAACCTAGGTTTAAATAAATTTGTTAAACATTGAAAAAGAATACCCATACATTTTACACGTTTGACTACAGCAGTTCGATTTAAGCACGAATTTATAATGGTTGGAAAATACAACAATGTATAGTGTATGACAGTATAATATTTTCAAACCGTACAACAAGAAATAACATTATCAATTGAAATGTTTTGCTGCACGTATAACACATCCAAAACTATAAATTAACATGACTCATAATAAATTACGTACATTACACAATAATTTATAAGTACGTAAGAAAATAAAGAGAACTAATGAAAATCGTAGATAATATTATATGACGTACCACATGGTTCATGTTATGAACGAAATTAGGAACAGCACGATGAAAACAATAAATTTATTTATCTTCTTTGTTTTTCTTATACCATCCCTAAATCTTTTAAGACACATAATTGTTACCAAACACCGAGATAATTAATGGCCGACCGAGGCATATTTTACTATTTGTACATAACGTAAGCGACAAAAAAAAAAAAAAAATATTTTAAATTATGCAAGAATATTTTTAAATTACTGTGCCAACTTACTTACATTACAATATTCAATACAATTAACCGGGATAAATATGCAAATTCAATCACTCGTAGGTACGTAACGGAACCGTCGAAAAGAATCCCACGGATCGGATTAAAAAAAATATTGTTGTACAGGACGCACTACGTTGTACTGTTTGAAAATACCTATTATGTTTTGCACGTGTGAAACCCCGTAAAATAAAAAAGATGTATAATAATATTATGTATTATAAGTTTGTTTATTGATTTTTCTTTCGATAGAATGCGATTTTCACAAAAGTTGCAAGTCGATCAACCAGCTGTGAATCACCATACAATAGTAATACGGTGACTGCGATCACCGCAAATCGATTTGAACGGGCTTCAGCGTAGCGTGTCTTAACATATTTTTACACACTTTTCGAGGTGATTTCCTACGCCATAAAGACGCGGGTAGGATACGGGACGGAAAAAAATGATTTATAAACATTACATGATTACCGGCACGTGACGTGTGCGACCGGTGGGCGTGATAAATAATTTAAGCTGTGAATAAAAAAAAAAAAACCATGCCGCAAAATGCTCATTATTACCAGTTGACGGGTGCTTAATTTCGAGTTTCGGCATCAAGTGGAAAAAAATACTTTCAACACTACGGGACTGTGGCTGTCGATTTGGATGGTCGCCGCGGATCATGAGGTAAATTTTCACGTCTTATTATTATTGTATGAGTAAATCACGTGAAATATCGTATTTTATTGTTATTACTATTCTTATTTACATACTCGAAAATGTTGTTGATTCGTCATCCTCTATTATTATCAAAATATATCATGTATACAATGTCTAAATAGAAACAGATATTCGGGATGTAATATTACACTCTCTGTCAACTATATAGTGTAGTTTTCGAAAAAATAATTAAATAAATAATTACGTTCCCGTAATATGATCATGTTGTTAAAATAATATATTATTATTTATAATCGAGTATCAATTATCATACGCCACGTACACTTTGAAATGTTACATATTATGCTCTGAATGAACGAGGTTTGTCAATGATTATTTTAAGATATAATATACCTAAATTATTTTCTTTTTATTTTCAATCATTATTTTACTATAATACAATTATCAAAATGTTATTGATATAGTATGTATTTGAGAAATTTTATTTTTTCGTGTCATTAAGAAAAATGTATAATACTTGTATTTGAGGTCCCGGTATTGACTATACTGAGCTAAATTCGAAATTGCAGATGACCATCCATTACGGCACATGGTGCGTCACGATTACCTTACCTGTTACGCTTTCAGTAATTCCATGATAATATTTTTACACAAGCTACACTTCAGTACTACACACTCGCGTGACGTTTCCCCGCGAAAATATCAGATAACACTGTGTACCTATACTATACGTGCTACTAAATCATAAACCACTATTACACAGTTTAACGTCTAATACTATTTTCCCGAGTAAATACCGTTCAATATATATAATATATAGTATGTATCTCGTTAGATCTATTTGGACTTATGGTGTACACATTCGGATTGTGTTAAATCGTCCTGTAGAATTCGCTTCGTTCAGGCTTTCCAATTAATTCCCCTTCGCTTGGCCATTTCAGTCCAACGATGTATATATATATACACGTTATCGTTCGTGTATGCCTTCGTGTACATGAGTGTATATATAATATACTCACATATACTCTCTCACATAAACACACACACACACACACACACACACACACAAACACGCACACAATAATTCACTTTACAACAAACCTTAGAAGAAAAACCATTAACTAATTAACAATCATCTAAACATCACGAGAAAAAAAACATAACAAATAACGCGTTCGAAGCATTATTGTTTTCTTCGCACTTCTAGAGATGGCAACCGTGTCAGTCAACCAAATTCTGTTAATACTGCGATCTAGAAAATCTAATTCAATAAATTTTACCATATTGTTTTAAGCGTATCGTGTGATCCATACGAGTACGGTAACTGTGCAGTTCTTATGAGTATACACACACACGCGCTCGTGCGTCAATTCACTTATGGCACGTGTTTCCTTTCTGAAATAGAGTACGCTATGTTGCTGTCATTATAATTATAATGGAATTCGCAAACGCATTATAATTTAATATAGATACGTTGATTATTATTGTAGCTAATTTTATTAAAATACAGAAACCAAGTTCACTTTTCACTAATAAATTAATAAGTAATCTTTTATAAACAAAAGAAAAATTTCTTAATAACTAGCGAAAAAAAAAACGATAACTACATAAAAATAATATCAACAATATGCCATTGCCATTTCGATTCAAGGCATCGAAATATCACACACGTTAATTATTTCGCACGGAGGTGTTTATTATTTCAATAATCGGTACAAACAGTAATATTGTTATTGTTCTGAAGAAAAAATAAAGTTTCCAATACGATGTCATTATATTATAGTTATAGTATTGTGTATGATGTATAGGTACCCAAACAAGTGTATAATATAACTCATTGTGTATTACAATACGTAAGGGAACTGTTTTCGCCAAGGCGTTTTCAATTAATCGAAACCGACACGCACTTGAGTGCGATGTATGCGAAAAAAGTGGAAATCTCGAAATTACTGATTGACAATCCGAAAACAAACCTTTTCTCACTAAATATATGCACTCCATTTTATTATTATTCGGTGTTGCGAAAAAATGTACTGATACTCGTGGTGTATAGGATCCATGGGACCGCAACATTTGCGGCTCCATCGTTTCATCCATTTTTGGTGTTTAAGGATCTCGAAAAATATTTCATACGATAGTAATTTATCAAAACGAACGTAACGTTATCACAAACGATTAAATATCGTAAAATGTGCGACGGAACCCACGAAAATTAGTGGAATGAAAAACGAGAATAATATTACGCACATAGTAAATCCATTGACTATAAACGTTTATTCTGTAATCAATAGCAAAGCTAATATACGTTATTATACTCAATTTTCATTTCACTTGGAATCTAGAAGCAATAATTAGTTAAAAACATACAAAAGTTACACTGATTCCGGTTACAGGTATTATCGCTTAATGCTATACGTTCAGTTGTTTGTTTACCACTGCACGGTACTGAAAAAAGGTCAAACGAAAAGTTCGGAAAATTTCTAGACATCAAAAACAACACCGAAGATTAAACGACGGTATGAAGTACTCATAATTACTAGTCTTAAATGTTTTTATACAGTTGAACCGAATCGATTTACGACTAACTATAACTGATGCGCAATACTGCTGGACGAAGTATCCAACCATAATTTAACGTTAACCGTTGCATGATTATGTCTTAAATTTTACAGAATACAGGTCTATAGCAAAGCAATAAGATCAAGTGGTAGGTTTAGTCAGTATCTAAGGAATTGAAGTCGGTGACGTATTGCGGCTGTAACAATAACGTTATAATGAACCTAGTGGCGCACAGAGTATTTTTAAAACGTGTCGCGAATTAAATTCTACCTACCCGCCCCCCTAAACATTAATCATACATATATAATTTGTTAAAACATTGATCAATGATATTACGTACTAACTAATATAAGTCATGAAAATTGGACCGTTTCTTTATTCTTAGTTCTGTCTTTTTAACATAAAACTGTATTAAACAATTCTTGTGGACAATATTTAATCATCTACCCCAATCAACAGGGGTCATGACTGCGACACCGCGATACATGGAATGTGCGCCACTGATATGAACCGTAGGAATTATTTCGAAATATTTATGATAATATAATATACGAGTATGCATACTATACGTATACACTTTACGATTAACGGTGTGTATTCTATATTTGATAGAATACACATTTATTTATTTATTTATTTATGATTAAAGAATATTAATATAATAATGTATATTCAAATAAAAAATCGTAAAATACCAGATAAGGGTAGTTTTTTTAATTTATATATTAGTATATGTCCAATTAAATGTACATAAATAGCTCAGCTTATAAAAAAAATACTTATTATTTTATTTTAAAGAGCTTTCTACTTAATACAATTATTCCTTGACAATTACAAGAAAATATTGCACTACTATAATAATAAAATAGAGAGCTGTTTTAGTCAAAATAAAAACAAAAAAAAAACATATAGATAGTATAAATATACAAAATGATATTATGTTGATGAAAGATAGAATAATAATAAGAATGTATAGATACTTACGATTAATTGACCATAATATCAGTTTTGATATTTAGGTAGAACATAATTTAGAAAACATGAGTTGGTTACTTATAATATTAAAACTGAAATCATAATATGAATATGTTTATCGTATACACACGTGGGAAAAGAAGATAAATTAATAAATTATGGGATCAAAGAAACATTTATTCAGGATATACGTTTAAAGTAATATTAATAGATTTATGAATTCATCGAGACACTTTATAATCATTTGACTGTCTGATAATATGTCTGATGACTGGTTGGCTGTGATGTTGGCCATTGGCGTAATTGTGTATGTAAAGGCGAGGTTGCGCACAGAAAACTTAAGAACTTTAGTAGGTGGAGTCACCGGGAGCCGTTTTGCCGTAATTGGTTTGTGAATGACAGAGTCGATTTTTTTTTAAAAACTTGAAATGTTTTATACTTATCGTTTTTAGAATATTCTCATCACCTTAAGGCATCAGTTTCCAAAATGTGAGGTGCACCTACTTTTGAAGGCAGAAACAGCGTGGTAAATAATGAAATTTTTAAATCAACAATAATTTCGCATACAGTTTAATTACAAATCATACTAATATACTTGGTTCGGTAAAAACTTTTTGTTGAACAAGAAATGCGTGTAGATGTCACGACATTGTTACCTAATTTTGAAGGATAATTGAATAGAAAAGAGCACATTGTTCGCATTAAGATTAAATATCGTCATTTTTTTCATAAAAACTAATCATTACTTTTAATAAGTTTATATTTATTGTTGATTTATTTTTTCATAACAATATAAAACTGTTTGTATATTTCGATACCATTAATTTGTTATGTATTTATTCATGGTAGAAGCAATTTTTTTTCAGGGTGGCATGAACTAAAAAAGTTTGGGAACAGCTGCCATAAGACCAAAGTGGTGGATAAGAATATTTCTTCTATCGTATTCTTCTTATTACTTCATTTCCACTTTGGTTCACTATTTTCTTCCTATCACCACTATTATCAGTTTTATTTGTTTTTATAGTCAATTCATAGAGATAACACGAGATCTTCCTCTGTTTTTTTTTTCTATCCATCTTCTGATTACATAACTATACGAAATTTATTATTGTCCTTTGGTAAAACGTGGTTTTTTCGATCCTTTACTTTACGGTATTCGACAATGTAATTGTCATTGTTTTGATTTACGTCCGCATTGTCTCTTATTCCTGTGCTGCTAAGGCACGCATTAGTATTCTCCAAGTTGGCAATTCCGATATCGTTCACTTTCTTTTATCCGGTTCTGTGACCATTGAATATGAACATCTGCACATTACTATTGCCGTACTCTCAACGTTTCCACGCAAAGCCAGGTCTAAAAGGCTGAACGAACGTACTAAATAAATACATAGCTATGCATCGCGTCTGATCTCTGCTGAACATCTGGACCTTAACACAGTATTTTCGGTTGGTATACAATCGGTGAGCAGATATCCGTACGACTTTTGGATGCGGTTATTGAACTAAATGCTCTGACTTTAAGTACGCTTACATAATATCGTCTAGTTGTACGGACCCGCGGCTCGGCGAATTCAAAGATTATCCATGTGGAAAAAAACCGGACCCTACGACGTGCATCGTGCACGCGTATATTCGTTGCGCGGTGATATTCTGACGCCAACAGAGTATAAGTGTATAACATAATATAATATTAGGTATGCAAGCCCGTCTTCGTCTCGGCAGGACTCTCGACAAATGTGTATACGACGACGGGGATGTGGTTCGCCAAATTACTCCGAATCGTCAGCGAAAACAAACAGACGTACACACGTACAATAAAGGTATATATAGTATATAATATATACAGGCGCGCGCGTTAAGCTACGTCGATAAACAACGGGCGCGAGGTGGCACAAAACCGAGCACAAAGCAAACAAAAAACGGCGTTACACACTCGTCGTCACCGTACGAATATTGTATGTATGTATATATATAATATTGTAAATAAGTACTTGCAACACGAGCGGCTCGCACACGCACGCTCTCGTGCCCACACAAACAATGTATAAATATATTAACGGTACGCGTGCGCGGCTGTGTGCACTTATAATATCACGTATAAACGCGAACCAGTCAGTACAGACGACGACGACGACGACGACGACGACACAATGCATTTATGCGTTCTGGCATTTATATATAATACTCGGGATAAAGTACGACTTTGGTCATATTAATACGACGTAAATCCACGAGGGTAAAGCCTTTTTGTATTCATATATTATATACCACTAGGTATATCATATACGCGTTCGTTCGCTCGTTTGTTCATCGGAATTCGTACACAGCCCTTGATGTGGTGACGGGTGGTGGCGCAGGTAGATTCACGTGCATGCGTACTGTGCCCACCCGCACAGACCGACCGTGCGGTATTTGATGAGTATGCGAATAACGCTTGTGTATGTGTGTGTGGGCGTGTGTGTGTGCAGCGTGTGTGCGTGTGTGCGTGCGTGTGTGTGTGTGTGTGTGTATGTGTGTGTGTGGGCGTGCGTATGTGTGTGTGTGTGTGTGTGTGGGCGTGTGTGTGTGTATGTGTGTGTGTGTGTATGTGTGTGTGTGTGTGTGTGTGTATGTGTGTGTGTGTACATGCAATGACGGAACAACGGCAGCGGCGACGATGTACGCGAAAATAAGACAATAATAATAATACTTACCTATGAAATATCTTGCGTTTGTATACGGTAAAAATCGATAAGTCGTCAGACGATATAAATTATAATATTATATTCACGGTAACCGTATGACTTTACATGCACGACGCGCTGTATACACTTTGATGCCGAATGGTACGTGTTACAATCACATAATATTCGTCAGACAAATGCGCGACTTTTACGGACATTATGAGTGACTTTCAAATACGATTAACCGACGCAGATCAGCTTGCCCGACGAGCGCAGCGCGAATACTTCCGAAATATAATATTAAATCGTAATTATTATGCGCGTAAATACTAAGTGTCTAAGTATATAATATCACCAAGTTCACCGTATTATTAAGTAACTGTTTCTTTATATATACATAATATAATATATGAATATATGAATTGCATGTGATAACATGCTTGTGCTTAAATTTGTGAACAAACGACAGTGTATAATATAATATGTCATTCTACTTTTGATACGTTACGCTCGTATATATTATTTATTAATAGTTGCAAACGTGTTTTAGATTCTGAGCGGATTATATCGGTCCAACAAATTATATCGTCTGCATCTTCGGTTTTAAGTGTTTATGTTTATTTTATTTTTATAATAATCATCCGACAGTGATAATTGAGAACGACGATTTCTAAATTAACCGTTTGTGGGGTGAACAACGGCATAACAAAAGTTCGATACCTATACGGGATCTTACAGTTATGTTATTATTATTTCGTTAAAAATTTGAATTTATGTTTAATAGAATTTCGATCAAAATTCTCGTTACTTTTGATCTCCAAGATTTTTAAATCGTCTACATTTCGATTTGGTTTACTGTTCTGATTTTATGGAATTGACTATTTATTTTCCGTTAACCATGATATAATACAATACAATATATTGCTTTTATAGTTTAAATTTATAAAGCCAAGTTTAGACCATATTTTGTAAAACTTGTGCTGCAACTCTTCAGTGAAATATCTCTTTTCGTCTATACTTCTAAACTAGAATATTTACAATCCTTATAGTTTTAAAGGGTGGTTTTTTCTGATTTTAGGAAGTTCGAACTGCTAAACTGTCAACGGAAAACTAATTTAGGTTCACCAGTATCGGCTTATAATCTTTCACGTGCATACAATTTTAGTAGAATAATCAAAACACGACAACAGTATTCACGAGTATATACTATTATTATGTCGAAAATTTCGAGTAATACAATTCATAATATTATAGTAAAGTGTTTTTTTTCTTCACTATTTGATTAGTTTTACCTTTAGAATATTATAAATAAGTAACTTGTTCAAGATTGCAGATTAAATATAATTATAATTGAGATACGAACTAAACTATAGACACTAGTTGATTGGAACTTGGAAGACGAATACACAACCATTATTGTTTATTGTTTAAATTAATATTATATTATTAAAATCGTGCGCACTTTTCCCTCCTATCAATAAAGACAACATAACATATTTTTTTAATTTGCTCTTAAGTTCAAGCAATACTGTTCTTTACTTTAAGAAAAAAAAAACACAATTGATTGATGGGAACGCATTGCTGGTAAGGAAAAATAAACTGATATAATAATGTATGTAGTCTACTTTTTATTTATTAATAAATATTATGTATATTTATTCGGAGCAAGGAAAAAGGTCACAGAAAATTCTATAGTGCCAAGAAGTGTGTCGAAGTGCTCTTGAAAAATCATTATTTGGTATCGGAAAACAAGAAATCCAGATGGCACAAAACTTTGAACGCTTCAAAACTGATGCCCGACCAAGTTTTGTAAGGTACTTAGAGAAGATAGATTAAGATCATTAGAAATACTTCTCAAAATAAACTGTCTAGTTGAGTTTGAAAGTTTTCATTTAAGCATCTACTTCCATTAGATTTCACGAAATTGTGTACATGACGTATTTTAGGACCAAACTCCGAATTAACGTATTAAACATACGCGTTATCATTATAACGTCCATAACCCGTTATTCGATAAAAAAAAAAAAGAAAAAACCTGATTATGCATATGCAATCGGCATTCAAATTTTATAAAAATATAACCCATTGATTGGTACTATTTATATACGAGTAATATGTTCGTACGAAACGGTGTAGGTTTAACATGCTACGGCGAGTACATGTACATTTTATCGTAAAATATCTTCCATATTTTTGTTTACTTAAAATATATTATTGATCCACGTGGGCTTTTCGTTTAAATTCTTTGAAGTATAGTACGAAGAATTTCAATACGACTTCTCAAAATTTAACTAATATTTTATATGAATATAGTAATACTCAAATGGAGTTGTGTTTCATTTTAACACTTTTCCTGTGTCATTTATTTCATTCTCGTCCTACATCTTCTGGTTTCCGATATCGGTGAATGTTGTCGATCCATCAGTTTTACCACCAAGTTTAACACCAGTAGTAAACAGTAAAATGTAGCGGCTCCATTTAAAAACTTAACGCCTAATAAAAGCCTATCCCAAATTTCGCCTATCCTACTTGCATCCGCAAAATAAACACATCATATAATTCGGATTTAAAGTCTGAACGAAAAATTTTACCAAAAACCATAAGGAAATATGAAACTCAAATCAATATAAAATCAACAATCTCGTGAACGTAGTACATTTCCTTGAAAATTATAAAAATGGTATTTAATGAAACTCATTAATTAGTAGTTGTTACATGTTGGCTATTACTATTCCAGTATTAATTGCAGTGTATAGGAGAACATTTTCTTATCTTAAAAGCAGCTACTGGAACCGTACCGAAAAGAACCGGTTTTGGAACCGGAACCCTTTGAATATTGGGGAACCGGAACTTCACTGGGACCCTTAATAAGATTTATTTTAAAACCGGAACCTCACCGGAACCCTTAATAAGATTTATTTAAAAATCAGAACCTCACCGGAACCCATACTTTTTTGTAAAGGTTTTCTAAGGTTTATTTCGGTTTTGTTAAAATTTCTTTAATTTTTTTTAGAATCTGAACGGTGTGATGGAATCTATCATTGATATATATATATATATATATATATATATATATATATATTCATATATCATTGATTTTACAATGATATGTGTTTTTTTTTTGTGTCTGACGACACCTTTTTTGGCAGTAAAAATGCTTCGATTTGCTTAAACAGCAACTTCTCTGAAAAGAAAAGTGAATGTAGATGAAGATGGTACTTGGGCAAGTCAAATATCTAACTTTTTAATACTTTTTAAAAAAATCGAAAAAAACGATAAAAAAATTACGAAAAAATGGGAAATTTTACGAAAATCACGTTTTTACAAAATACATTTTTATAAAATGCTCTAACTCAAAAACAAAAACCGCAACAACTTGAAGTTTTCACCAAATCTTTATATTGGCATTCTATATACGTGGTTATGTTTTCAAAATATTTTGACAAATTTTGACTTATTTATGGATAATTTAAATTTTTGATTTTTGTAAATTTTTTTTTTAAATATCTATGAAATTTATTTGGCTATCTGAAAACTCTTGAAAATTTATTACAAGATTTATTATAAGTTATACTAATTGTAACTAAAAAATATCGGAGATTGTTTCACTCAAATTTTTTTTAGAAGCCCATAAAGTTAAAATTTGTATTAAACATGTTAAAATCGCAATAATTTGCAAGTTATTTTGTAGTTAGAAATTCATAAAATTTTTTCTGTCTATAAATAAGGTTCAAAATGTCAACACTAGATTATTCATAAGCTACTCTTCATAAATCTATAAAATAAAGTTCTACCAGACTTAAAGGAAAAAATTTAATGACTGTTTGAAATTTAAATTTTTACGAAATTGCATACTATTGCATTATATTTTAATTTAAATATAAAATACTACATTATTATATACCCATTTTAGACAAACATATTAACTCCGTTCAGAATCGTTATTCGTATACAATGATATCTATCATTGCATTCAAATTTAACAAATTCATTGTAATAATGACCTATCCTATAAACGAGGTGCACTCCACCCCCAACTGTACAGCAAAGCGAGGCCCCTCCGTTCTTTTTATATCTATCATTGGTAAATGGTATGTAATAAGAACTAAACAAATACGTACATCTATTGTTATTATTATCAAGAGGATTCTGAGGATTTAATAATATTCAAAAATAAATCATTCAATATTTATATTTTGTATGTAATATGTGATAACTGATAAAATATGATAATATAATAGGGATTCCCAACAGAAATAAAAGTCTTTACTAACTGCATAATATTATTATGTACCTATAGAGTAAAGATATTCTATAATCTACTACAGTACGCGAGGCGAAAAGTGAGCCGTGTCGTCATGCGCCAAGCGGCGGTTTTTCATCAGGGCTACTCCTCCTGTTTTCCCGCCTAAAATAATTTCAAACGACGTAATGTTGATTTTTTATAATAAAATATAAATAATACATAAAATACATAATATACAAATAATACATGAAATACAATTTTTTAATTAATAATGTAATAAATCAAAAAATAGGCTTGCGCGTTCCTATTTATGAAACTTTACCTTGTAATAATATGTTAGCTGGGGTATCAGTAGTTAAGTATTTTATTAATGGACTATAAGTGATAAAATCAAGAGTGTCGACGTTCTCAATTTTATATCTTACCTTTTTTTATTAAACCCCATATATTATTACGATTAATAGAGGTCGTGAGTGTACAGATTTATTAAGATTATTTAAATCAACTAGGAATTAAAATGCCTGAGTCTGCATGTCGTGGATATATTTATTTATAACAACCTGATATTTTATTATTTATCAGATGTATTAATATAATATCTTACCTTAACTGTACTGAAGTTGGTTGATTGATGGTAGGTTACAAAGATCTTTTGAAATCAAAAGGTATTGAATAAAATTAATTTATAACACTTAATGTTTTTAATTTGTAAGAAAATAT